>QANT01004768.1:0-124066 GCA_003254885.1 Purshia tridentata | reverse complement strand
TTGTGAGAGTGAGAGTATAACTAGGGATATACACGGATCGGTTATCCAATCCACAAATTATTATCCATATTCAATCTACAATTTGTGGTATAGCAATTTTCATATCCATATCCGATCCACAAATTCGGATATCCACAAGTTCGGATATTCACAAAATCGAATTGAATCGGATCAGATAACGGATAATATCCAAATAATAACATAAAAATTATTTAGCAATTACATAACATAAAAATCATCTCTCAAATTAATTCAATAGTTACACAACATGAATTTCAGAAATTAAGACAAACCTCAAACATAACAAGTTTCTACTTTCTCATATTCCTAAAATATATACTATATATATTTATAATTTTTATAATAAATTTCATTATCTAACTAATTTAAAATACTCTAAACTTAAATTATATAATAACATAAATAGTTTATAAATTATATGGTATTATAAACTATAAAAAGGACATTAATTTACTCTATAATATAAATTAAACATATACAAATATATATATACTATATAAAAATTTAATATATATAATTTACGGATCGGATCGGATATATTCGTAGTTTTCAATATTAATATTTATATCCAATCCACAAATTGTAAATCAAGTCAGATCAATAAACAAATTTTCAATATATTTACATGCAAGTTTTTTTCTTTTTCTAATGAATAAAGTATTGAAATGTCATCTGTCAGACCATCCACGCGTCCATAAATTCATGAACCGCAGGTAAAGGTACGTGGTCCACTCCGACCGCTCCTCCAATCAGATTGCACTATTTACCATATCATGCTGGAAATCACGCGCCCAAGCTCAGCGTGCCATCCACATTTCTCAACTGTTTGGAACGAGATTTACTTGTTTTGGCTAATCTCGGTGAAACACGTGTGCATATTCTCGAACCTTTCTTAATAGAAAGTAGAAACCCATTTCCTCTTCCGTTGGAGAAAATGATACTTTTGCCTTAACCAAAGCCCACGTGTCCCTCCTTTTCTAGAGTGCTTCACACCCTCCCATGCCTGATTGGCCAATACGTGGGACCCCAAACACAGAGCTCAATCACACCTCCGGGATACGCCAACTTTTGGTGGGACCTACAGTCAAACGAATCAGCCAATAAGATGTCAGCACTGTTGAAGTGCAGCCCTAGACACGTGGTGCTTCCTAACCCAGCCACCACGCTCCCTGCTATGATTATCGCTTCACCTCCCGGAGACTAGAGAGAGAAAGACAGAGAAAAAGACAGAGAGAGAGACGCACAGAGATCTGAGGAGACGGGGGATCGAGCGAGAAGGTTGAAGAGGCGTGATGGACGGAGGGGATGGATGGCACGTGGGTGGCGGTGGAGCGGGAGCCCATGATAAGACGATAATTAACAGATTAATGCTCAGATTCCGGCCGATCGCTCCGAAACCGGTGGCGGAATCTTCCTCTTCTGGCGGAATTTCGCCGGAGAGTAAGAACGTGCATTTTACAAACAAGAGAGTGAAGAGGAAGTACATTAGGGTTGCCAAGAATAATATTAATTCCAGGAGAAGCATCAATAGATCTGGCAAGGACGAGCCAAAAGTTGGCTTGGACTCGGACGACTCGGCTATCGTGACCCTTCAGCTGCTGCCCGAAAAAAAGGACGGGGGAGATTTTCCAGGGACTGGATCTTGGTGTAGGATCGATCGTACGGTTGCGAATAATCCGGACCTGCCCATGTGGATGGACACGAAAGCTATGATGAACTTGGACAGGTCCGGTGGGAACGAGGTTGTGTTAGCTGGGCCTGATC
The DNA here is from genome assembly GCA_003254885.1 of Purshia tridentata. NCBI lineage: Eukaryota > Viridiplantae > Streptophyta > Magnoliopsida > Rosales > Rosaceae > Purshia > Purshia tridentata. Next base: position 122,281 of record QANT01004768.1, on the reverse strand, counting down.
GGAAGGCCGCGGTGGTGTCTCCGGTTTCGGTTGTGGAGTCGTGGGTGACGGTGGAAAGCGTGACAGACACGTGCATGGACGTACGAGGGTTAGGTCGTACGGACGTGGAAAAAGTGAAGAGCTTGGAGAAGGACACGTGTCCGGGATTTGTATCGGACGGGTCGAACAGGGTGAAGTGGGTGAACGAAGCCTATAAGAATATGGTGAGCCAGGGGAAGCAGTCACCGGAGATGAGAGTATGGTTGGTTACAAAAGCAGAATTGCCTTCCGATGCGTACCGGGCCTTCACGTGTAGGGTGAGGCTGCAGTACACGTGGCAGAAGGAGAAGTGCTCTAAAATGGTGCCGTGTGATGTGTGGAGGGTGGAGTTTGGTTTGGCATGGAGGCTGGACATCAAGGCTGCTCTGAGTTTGGGTCTTTGAAATTTCAAATTGAAGATAATATCATCTATCAGGTAATAACATATATTATTCGATATAATATGTTTTACGTTTCTATGTAAAATGTTGGAGTAGTAGACACACTCGCGCACGCAGAGCTAGTAATGAAGGAAAGCACAATCAAGGACAAGGTATAGTGGTATTTATAAGCTGTATGTGTGTGTAAAATAGAGAAGCTAGGCCAGGGATTTACTTGCTTTAATATGTGTCCATCTTTTGGGCCCTTGGCTGAGAAGTAAGTAAAAGTCTTTCAAACAAAAAGACACGATTGAGAAAGTGAGAGTACCTAGCTAACAACACATGTCCTCGATATAAAAGACACCCTCAGCAAATTGACTATTATATATACTAGACTCTTCTTGGTGTAGGAAATTATCATTCTAACCCGTCCTAGTTATGCAGCTTAAAATTTAAAAAGGTTCCCAAGGGGATCCTTTATATTAAGGGATATATATTCAGATATCATGCCTTAGATATTAATTCTATATAGTTCCACAACTAAAGTAATGCCATAGACAGACAATACATTATCATAGGCATTCCCAAATTAAAATACTTACGGATCCCCTACTCTTGGAAACTCATAATAATTAGATTATGGATCACGAGGGTATATTAATTAAAAGCATATGAAGTTTTATGATAATGATGTGAAAGTGTTTCATCAAATTAATTTGAGTCTATTCTATGCTAATCTACTTCTAAAACGTATAATATGCAAGCTCCTATAGGATCAAATTTGATATAATTAATATTATTCAATCCCAATATATTATCACATTCTCTATATCTAATAGGCTTAATTTGTAGTAATTAAAAAAACTCTAATTAAACCGACAGATATATGTGCGAAATCCTTTAAGCTAAATCATAACAAGTAGAATATTTATACATCTACATGTGAATTTAATTTAAGAGGACAACAAAGATATATTATTGGTGGTTCTCTAAATTTGTTTAGTGACTTTAGACAATTAAAATATAGTCCCCAATATTAAAGTTTCGGATGTCCTAAGAGAAAAGCCCTTCACCTTATATAAAAACAAATGTCCTTTTAAGCATATAATTTTATATATGTACGTTATGTGCCCTGATCTGTTTTTCATATCCTTGGCAGAATGTCCTATAATTGAATAGTAATATACACTCAATGATTCATATAGAAATAATAATAAACTAAATTATGTGAAGTGATTGTGATATATAATTCTGATGTAAATATGTGGTCTCAATGATAGCGTAGCATGTGGCCGAAAGAGAGTGAATTTATCCCTTTAATGGAAAATGTTTCCAGTGAATTTACCCTTTAATGGAAAATGTTTCTGGTGAATTTATCCCTTTAATGGAAAATGTTTCCATTCCATTTATGGAAAATATAAAATAAACATAAAACTTGTCGCTTTTCTAGTATGACGAAAAATCTTACCGAAGATTCACATGGTCATCCGACCATCCACGCGTCCCAATCGTAAAGTTAGATCACATAAAGGGTTAATTTATTCCACTCGCGTACCTCTTACGTGCTCCCCTATTTTCCGGGTGTAGCGTGTGCTTTCTCTTTCGGAATGTGTTTCACGTGCTCTGTGTCGCGTACAAGTTTGAAAAGTCATATTTAAGAACAGAATTTTGATGTTCTTTGCTAATGGAATGGCACCACGTATAGGCTTTCTCGAACCTCCCCAAGGGCCAACATTACTACGCTAAGCCCAAGGCAGTCCCACACGTAGCTTTCCTTTCGGCAGTGGTTGACACGTACTCGTCTCTGATTGGGACTGATGGTGGGACCATAACCCAACTACAGCCGGATATGCTACTTTTCCAGTGGGCCTCACTACCCGATCAAAAAAATAACCAATCAAACGCCATCGCTGTTTTTGGGTTGTAAGCCCTAGCCAGGTGTACGTACGTTGTGTTGTTTCTTCACCCTCGTCACCGGTACTGCGGCTATAATTATCGCTTCAGCTTCCACACCGACGAGAGAGCGTAAAATAGAAGATATGGAGGGTGGAGAAGGGTGGCGCATGCTAAGATGCGCCGGTAGTGCTCAGGATAAGTCTGTGATGAATCAGATAATGCTCAGATTCCGGCCGATAGCACCCAAACCGGTCACGGGAGACGGAGTTGCAGGTGGTTCAGCGATTTCTAACAAGAACTTACTGATCAGAACCAAGAGAAAGTACGTTAGGGTTCGCAAGAATAATATTGGATATGCCAGAAAGAATAAGGAAGAGATTAGCAAAGTCGACGGACTTGATTTGAATAAGCGCGTGGAAACGACGACCTTGCAGCTCTTGCCGGAGAATGGTGATATCGATCACCACTCAACGGACGGTGGATCTTGGCGGAGCTTTGATGGTACGGCTAGTGATAAGTCTCCTGTGCAGGAATATCAGGGCCAACCCATTTGGTTGAACCACAATAAACTCGCAGGCAATTACACGGATGTTGATGGGATGTCTGATGACTCAGATCCGACGGTGTGGATGCAGCAGCGGATGAGAGCGGTGGAGTACTCGCGGGTGACAGTGGAGTGCGTGACAGGCACATGCATGGGTGTTGTTGAGCAAGGGTTTGGGAGTACGGACGAAGTGAGAATGAGGAGTCTGGAGGGTGACACGTGTCCGGGGTTTATATCGGACGGTTTGGGCAGGGTGCAGTGGCTGAATGGAGCTTTTAGGAGGATGGTGAGCCAACAAAATCAAAATGAGGGGCAGGGCGGGGAGAGATGGGAGATAGGTGTGTGGTTATTGATGAAAGAGAAGTTACCGTACGAGTACTCGGCTTTTACATGCCAATTAAAGCTGCAATACACGGTGGGTAATGAAAAGTACTCACAGATGGTGCCTTGTGATTTGTGGAGAATGGACGGTGGAGGATTTGCATGGAGGCTCGACGTTAAAGCTGCTCTCACTTTGGGCCGTTGAGATCAGTACATGGAAGGCTGATCAGCCAAGAATATATATGAGATCGAGATGAGGTATATACATTTATACATATATGCACACTACGTACGTACCTAGCTGGCTAGCTAATATTTGAGTTCACCAAAACTGGATCAAGTACAGATTGTGATATATGTTGGTTTTAGGATAAACACGTAGTACTAGTGGATTAAGCATCCCTAAGCAGGCTCGCTATCATGAGTATGACAACAATTAATTAATTAAAGCTTTATTCGCTCGTGGGATATAGATAGGTAGGATAAAATTAGATTATGCTTTGTTTTAATTTAATTTGCTATTGATTTCATTGGTAGATTGAGTGGGAGCTAGCTAGAGTGACTATAAGATTAACAAAAAACCAACAGGAACGACAAGGACAAAATCAAGGTAACAATTAATACCGTGCTCCGTAGCTAACTCTAATGAGTCTACTAATTTGCACTACTTTTGCAGTTACAATATTAAGAGTTGCAAACTGGGGTAGCTAGATTATTGTTAAGTTTAATTTCAATTAGGAAACAACAATAATTGGATATGTCTCTAGATAAACTATAATTAATTTCTTGTATTAATTAAGCATACGCCCATTTCTGTGCTCTTCTTGCAAGGTACGTAAGCTATAAAGAGAAAACTCGACTGGCCTATTCATTGAGTCCCTGGCATGTCAGTAATATATATCCTCTTTAATTTGGGTCCATAATAATTTGCATGTCAGCAGGTATATATTGTCTAGATGGCATCATACATGCTTTTGGTTCTTCGCCAAAAGGATGTTGGTTTCAACTGTCAAGTGGTCGATCTATATATATATATATACTAATATACAGGCAAAATAAAAACTATATAATAAAATTTAGATGAGAAAAATGGAACATATAGAATGCATTTTGGTCTTATTGCATTAATTGATCTATAAATTGAACTTTTGAAACGTACCCTAGCTAGCCAAATTCCAAATATATTAGATAAACAATCGATTATATATCTAATGTGAGTTCTAAATAGCTAGTACATACTTGAATACTTCATATTTAATTCAAATAAGGAGAATATAATAGCTACTGTTCTTTTAGTTTCACTAGTTTAGAAGACATGCAATTGGAGGGGCAAACTAAATTAATTCTGTACAGAGTCAATTAGCACTTGGTGAGGTTTAAAATGAAAATTTTGTACTACAATTAATGAGGATATATAGTGGTAGATTTTATATATAAATCATGTGGGTTAAATGAAGGATATAATTTGAAGGTGCCAAATGATCAGAAAATAGCTAGGATGCATAAATGACAAAAACAGCTGAAGTTAAAAGACCTTAAGTACTAAGGGATGACATATAGCAATCTAATATATTCTCATAACTAACTTAATTAATTAATTATGTGCAAGACATGCACCAGTTAAAAATATAATCACAATGCTTTGGTATATAAGGTCTATAGATATGTGAGTCTGGTTTCTTAAATTATAGATATTAACATTAATTGATTGTTCCCTAGCTAGCTATAGAATTATTTCTTTGAAAATTGGAAGAAAATATAGTCTTCCTTGAATTCCAACTTGCATTACTTATTGAACTTCTCTCTATGGATCACACATCATAAGTCTTCCATATATATATATATATATATTCCAATTAAATTACAGGCATATATATATATATATGCATGGCATGTTTGAGATGGATTAGTTAGAAATTAATTAGAGAAAAAGTCATGCAACTTGAAATTATTAATAAATAATGTTATTCTTACCGTATTTTTATATCATGTTTGTTATACCATCTTACGTGTCATTATTATACTGGCAGAGTATTTCTTTATTTTTAGGGTTTTTATCTTTATTTTTTTAGTATCCAATATATGAATGCCATGTAGATTGCCACATAAGATGGTATAAAATTATGATATAAAAATGTGGTAAGTATAGCATTGTTGATTATTAATTGACTAGTATGTATATGTATACGTATACATGATGTCTCAATCATACATTTAAAAAGTGCCAATTAAAGGAAACTAGCTAGCTAGCTAGCTATAGCCTTGCCATATCAACAAAAAATATTTGCAGTAGTATTATATCTACCGTGCTCATGATATACATTTAACAATAAAATTTGAATTAATAACTTATATTTATACTATTTTTCTTCTCTTTGTTTCTTCATTAATTAAGTTTATAGCTAGGTTGAATGGAAATAAAAATTCATGATATATAGGAGTAGTTCCCCGGCCAAATCTCCTTGTCAACCACAGATTTTTTATTGTGGTGGAGGAGGTGGGTGTTAAATTAATGGTCAACCACCAAAACTGTTTTTAACTAGAACTATCCAATAGGAATATCAATTAATTAAAAATGGACAAATTCTTCTGTTTTGTTAATTAAAATTCTTTTAATGTTTAATTATATTCAGTTTCTAATTAAAGGATTCAATGATTTCATGTAACAGGGGCTTCCGAAGATCTGAAGAAATAAGTGAACAGTAGTCGTGAAAGTGTATATATATGGTAAGTAAGTCATATAGATTAATTAGGTTGTTTCTATATATGGCAAGCAGCCCATGAAATCATATATGTATATAGCGCGCGGAAGTGGAGGCTTAATCGCAAGTCTATATATGCTAGATAAAGTCCAAATTGATCAGCAGCTAGCAAGCTATGAGGTCCTTAAAGTTTGGCCAAAGGGCTGAACATGTAGTAATATGGTATGAAATATTAATATTTCAAACCTAGCTTGTATTTTGCATCTTTTTTTTAATGCAGTAATTAATATGTTTACAGTACTTTTATCTTGTACACTGCCACTCTTCTTCTTTTTCCTAATCTTCTTCTATTCATTCAATTATATATCAAAGTATACAAACAAAACCACAAATAAATTGATTAATTGCATGTCTCTAGCTAAGTAATATTAATACTTTTTTTATTTTTCCCTTTTTGGTGGATAAGTAGGGTCTGGGATCTCACTGTTTACAACTATGATTCTTAATTGTTCTACCTATCTTTTCTTGTGTAAGAGCTTCTCAAATCATATTCATTTTGTCCATGGTGGAGGTTTATGGCTACAGTTCCACTTTGTAGCTCCTTTCCCCTCCCTATATGAAGGATTAATTTTCGAATGTATGTATATATGGTATGGTTAATCGATCTCCTTGAATAACTTCAGTTAAATTGATGAGCTAAACTGTAAAAAACTTTCAGCAAATATATATTTATTACATAACCTTGGAGGCTTGGCCTATTGATGAAGCTTGCGATCAATTTATTCATTCTTTGTATCCAACTCTTCGGTTGTGTTTTTGACGCTTCTCCTAATTGTTCCAATTATCCAGTTCTTAATTGCTATTCTTTTCTGTATTATGGTCATAACTTTCTCGATTGTCTACTCTAAAGTCTCTAATATGTCCTTTGCAAATGCCTCAATTTCTTTCAAAAGTCTTTGTTCTTTTTCTTTTTTTCCCTTGATTTGATGGGATTCTAAATCATTTTGCAATATCCTCTTACAGAAACTAATCACAACTTTCGAATTCCATAATTAATTAATCTAAACCTATTGATGAAACTTGTTTTGTTTCTTCAACTTTGCATTCAGTTCTTCAGTTGTGGTTTCCACACTTTATATTCCCTCACCTCAGAGTTAACTCGTAGATATTTTAACATTTGAATTTTAATCTAATTTTTTAGATAGGGGAAAAATGAAGTAATTGGAGATAAATAATAGTATAATACTTCCCAATGTTCCAACAACTAAGAATAGAAAAACAACGGGCTTTAGGTCGAATGGGTCGTGTCTTATTTAATATGGCCTGTTTGATTGGATATAGAGGCATGCATAAGATAACCCTTAATTTAACCATTATTGACCTTTTTGACAATGACAAGATGCAAAAGAGGCAGATTGCATCAAGCTATTGGGTGCCCTTGCATATAGATCGGCCTTCGATTCGTTAATTAATATATAAATTATGGCTGGCTAAAGCCCTGACCAGTGACTAGAAATTAGAATAAATGCCTCCAAAGCTGTAGCTATCACCTTCGAATCACCTTAAACCCTAATCTAGTTATCTACTAAGCTCTACTTGACCACCACCGAATCTTTATTTTTTGGTTGGTTACTATAGGCACGGCAACCACGTGAAAACTTGTAACTCTAGTAGTTAAGAATATTTACCCCTTTCACTCCTGATCCGAATTGGGGTCCTCTGTACTTCAGTACCATTTGACGTTTTCATAAATTAGAAATCTTTTCCCACAGAGCTCAACTTTCACTATTAATGAATAAAAATGACCCAAACCATTTTTGAAAAATGAAATATTCGATAGATAACAGGGAATGTTTGTTTAAACTCAGTGAGCCCTGCAATCTGCAATTCTGCATGCCTCATTAGGAAAGGAGCTATCAAAGATACAGAGGGCGCATACATTCAACATTTCAAAGGTACAAACGTCTAAGCAGACCAGAGACATGACAGGGGTTTTCCGTCTTGGCATGTTTTTACACAATCCAATACTATCTTTTGCAACTGTTCCTCGACGTCTTCCATAGGCGAGTCAGCATCTATGATCTGCATCAGGCCAAAAGAAACTTAATGTCTGCATGATATCCAACTCAACTCACCCATATACTACCAGTTTTACAGTGCAAAACAAACGTTTTAATGGTCTTTCAGGCTTGTTTCATGGTTATTATAATGTTAATCAATTTGCATAAAATGTGTTACAATCAACTGATAGTGACAGCCCAGACAGCATCTAAATTATATATTAGGGTTCAGTCTGAATCAAACGGACTTCATACTAGGTGCTTGCTGGAAAGCATTAGAAAAATGACACCTGGATATGAATTGAAGGAGAAAAATTGACATCACAACTCCACCATTGCTTTGTGCGACTCAAATCATCTACCATTCAATTTATTCTCCAACTGCCACTATAGAAAAATTATATGCTAATATATGGACCTACAGTGCCTAATTAAAATTTGGTGTTAAAGATTGCATCCAAGGTGACACCTTTAAGAGAGCATAACAATTGGAAGTAGATACCAGGTTCTCTTGCAATTTCAGAAGAATAAAGCAACAAACTACCTTCCAAGTGGCACCACGGAGGACCTGATAGCTTTGGCCAACTTTCTTCTGAAACTCAAGCTGCTCATATCTCTCACCTCCATATCCCCCTCTTTCTGTAGCTTTCTGACAATTATAATTTAATAAATCAATTAAAATCATAAAAGAACTTGGGGAGGAATTACTAGGTCCATCAAATTTGCAGCATCCACCATTCAGGCTAGTCTATTAAGAGAATAAATATTTATCTGAATATTAAGGTCCTTGTAATAGCAGGCTAAATGCAGTTGCTATCATTTTCATCAACAATAATATATCTACAAAGCATAACAGCCTTAAAATATCTGCAGTTAGACATAAAGGGCCAACCATATATTTTTTCTACTTTTCTTTATTTGAGAAGCTACTAACTGTGCAAAACTGATGATATGTAGAAATCAATTTCTTATGAGGGGGTTTTTTGTGTCTCAGAAAATATGTCAGACCATATAGGTAATAAGCAATCAAACAGGACAATTTCTCACCTTAACATTTACAAGACATAGGTTATATTTTTATGTTTTTCTTCCCTAATATTCACTGTAAACATTAAAATAACTACTTACCTCAGGTGGTACGTCAAGGTACAGTACCACATCTGGAGCCAATAACCCTATCTCTGGAGCCTGCAAAAAAAAACACCTCATTTTTAAGATCAGACAGAGAATGCAAACTTCATTAGGGGAAAAACTAAAGAATTTCACTACCTTACACCATTCTATATCTAGTCCTTTCGCAGATGAGAAAGCCACGCCTGAATAAGAATAACGGTCAACAACAAGGGTGGTTCCACTTTTCAATTTGCTTTCCATCAATAATCTGCAGAGAAATTACAGATTGTTCAGTACAACAAATTCGTGCCCACCTCAAACTTTTCCCACAAAAAAAATTAAAGTGGGCACACTCTTGTATTAATTATAATTAAAAAAAAGAGTAACTTTTCTGTCCTGAATGTAGAAAATCTCACAAAGCAGGATATAGCATGTTGCAAAGAGTAGCATAACAAACCTCTTCTCCCAACGATTGGCACTAAAGAGAAGATGGATTGTATGATCATCGAGCTGCGATTTGTTAGAAAGATAAGAAGATATCATTTGCCCAACACTTGTACTTCTGTCAGGAAACCGCCATAATTCAGTTGAATACCCTAACCTCTCCAAGTAGGCGACTAGTCTAGCAGACTGTGTAGTCTTCCCACAACGATCCAAGCCTTCCAGAACAATCAAGGCACCTCTTGAATCCTCCTTGCCACCTCTTAGGCTACAGTTGTGAGCCATATGAAGCCGCCTTACAAAAACCTTGTGGGGAAAGTTCAATTGAAAATTAAAAGACCTTCGCACAGTTCCCGCTCCAAAGTTCCTAGAGAAGCAAATGCGCTCAATGTAAATCAATCTCTACCATTTCTGAACCCTATCATGCTTTATAATGCATTTTATTGTAAGAAAATGCAAGAAATTTAGGATTTCAAATTCTTCAATAATGAGGGGTTCTTTATTGTTAGAGAAAATAGCTCAAACGACCCAAAACACACTAATTTTATGTTTAATTTTCTTCTTTTTTTCCCCACTTACTCATCAATCCAAACAGACACAGGGAAACATTTCCACAAAATAAGTAAATTAAGAATATATTAAAATTTTTAAATAAAGGCAAGAGTTAAGGATTCTTACAAAGCCTTGCAAACTCTGAGATAAGATGCATGGGTCATGTCCCTTCCAATCTACAAACTAAAGCGAAAAAAAATAAATTCACCAACATTTGTATGGTAAATTGGGCTTCATATCTCGAAGGGCACATTATTTTGTTAATTCACCAATAATAATAAACACAGCCAAAATCCAAGTTCTGCAGGTGTCCCATGATTCTCTACCTTAAGCAAAAATTTGGTTGTTTCTTAAACTAAAAAATAGCAAAATGCTGTTCTGTGCATAAACAAATCTCAAGCAAACAAGCGAACAAAAATAAAATTGAGAGCTCAATTTTATGACTCCAAATTCTAGAATCCAGAATATTGAAGCAGGGATTGGAACTAGAGTCTCTAATTATCTCTCAACAGCCAATTAGTATTATTATTACTATTGGTTTTTCATTTCTTTCCATGGCTTAGCAACAAGTGAGGAGAAAAAAAAATGCAGAGGAAGAGCTTACCTAGGAGTGTTCTGGTTGTCTTGCTTTGAAAATAAAACAAAAGAAATTGTTGTCGGGTGTGATCTCACCAGCCCTAAGGGTGAGTCAGAGAACGGCTGGACGACAAGGCAAGATGAGGAGCGGGAAGGGTGCAAGGGTTTTAACCAAAAACTAATAAAGCACAATTGATAAACACTCCCAAATTAATTTGCCGCTAAAAAGTCAAAGTCAAATTTTGGGATGATATGCGAATTCTCTATTTATTTTTTGAAATATGCTGTTGTTTATTCTAATTATTTTTTCTTAATTTTTGTTCCTCAATTTACATAACATTAGATTAATTAAGATGGTTTATTTTTTGTCTTTCTTAATATTTATTTTTAGTTCGGAAAATTAGAAAAAATAGTTTGAGTAAATATTATTCTTCTTATATTTTATGAAAATTGTTTTTTTAACTAATTAATTGTCTTTACAAGATTTTATTATTAAGATTATTTTTTTGGCCAGTAATTGTCTAAATTCAAAATAATGTTACATCTTCTAAACTAAAAGAAATTTTATTTATATCCAATAATCTTCTTATTTTAACCAATAATATTTTAATACTTGATGAACAATTATACATTTTGTTGAAATGACTATTGAAGAGTCAGACAACTATTTATCCAATATCTCATTTCATTAACTTTGCTCCCTCCCAAACTTACCTTCAAGCATACTCTAATTTTAATACTTGAATGTATAATTATGCTTTATGTGGAATTAAGAAGTTGTTGGGTATAAATAGAATTTTTCCTAAACTAAATCATTATGCATACTCTAATTTTAATACTTGAATGTATAATTATGCTTTATGTGGAATTAAGAAGTTGTTGGTATAAATAGAATTTTTCCTAAACTAAATCATTATTCACTTCAAAATTTTATTGGAAAAAATATATGAGAGATTGAGAGGAGCAGTGACTACTGAGGGGTATGAATGGAATTTCCTTTTTTTTCCCTCTTTGAAGTAGGGAGTCGAGAGCCAAGTCGTGGGCTTTCTCTGTGTCCGTAGTTTGGAACCTGCAAAGGGGAACCTCATTATTGAAGGTCGCCTTCTTATCGGTGCGGTTCGTTCGTGTCATGATCCGGACAGCGTTCAAGGGTTTTCTTGGGTTTTAGTCACTCTGTACTCTCTACCTTCTCTCAGTTTTTTGTCTCTTTTCTCTGAAATTCTGGACCTTGCTTTGTCCTGACAAAGAAGAATTCGTGTAACTTTGATCCCAAGGAGAGGTCTGGAACTGAAGTGGGCAGCTTGGGAAGAGCAACTGGTAATTGTTTTAGGGTTTTGGGTCACTTTAAATTCCGTGATATATATTTTTTGTATTGTTCAATTTTATGGAGTTAGTTGCTGCTCAAGGTTAGGGTTATAATTCAACTTCGAAGGTGTATACTTTGAGTGTAAAGATTTGGAACTTTACGAAGAGTTAATTATTACTGTTTTTGAACTTTGTGATTTATTCAATTGGGTTTGTTTTCTTTTCTTTTCTCTCTCTCTCTCTCTCTCTCTCTCTCGCTCTCTAATTCAATTGGGCTTGTTTACTTTCGAACTTGCTGTTTGTGGTTCGATTTTAGTTTCTGTCTGATTTAAGGCTAAATGATTTTTCTTCTTCTTCTTTTTCTTCTCTTGTGCACAAATCACTGATCAAACCACACTCTGGAATCACTGTTATAAAGAAAAGTTCTCGGAGATTCTTTTAGATGTGATGATGGCCAAGAAGAACAGGTACCCTGGAGCGGGAGGGTATAATGGTGGTGCCTTTGAGCTGGCTGGTGAATACGAGGGCTCTGGTAGCTCAGGGCGAATTGACACAGAAATAACCGCCTCAGAAGATTCAAGTGCCCCGATAAGGAGATGTATTAGTTTAAATTCTAGTGACCACGACAGTTTTGGTGTCCCTAGGCAAGTTCTCCCCCTGTCAAACTTGTTGTCATCGGAAAGGAAGGATTTGAGGCATAGGTTGAGAATGGAACTTGAACAGATTCGAATTCTTCAGAAGAAAGTTGAAATGCATAGAACCAATGGTCTTACAGTGTCATCTTCTAGTGATATCCTCAGCTGTAGCAATGGACCAAATGGGCCACATGTGGAGAATTTCCGAAAGTCATTGGCATTGAGTTCTGGGCAGGGTAAAAAACTGAATCCTGTGGCTCAGAAAGCAAATGCATGGAATAAGGGCCCTTCTGGGAGGTTTGAGTCGGTGAATCAGGCTTCAGCACCTAGCACTGCAAGCGTGATTTTGATGAAACAATGTGAGACACTATTGAAACGATTAATGTCACATCAATATGCTTGGGTTTTCAACACCCCTGTTGATGTAGTGAAGCTCAACATTCCAGATTACTTCACTGTTATCAAGCATCCAATGGATTTGGGTACAGTGAAGAGCAAGATAGCTTCTGGATCTTATTCAAGCCCATTGGAGTTTGCTGCCGATGTCAGGATTACCTTCACCAATGCTATGACCTACAATCCATCAACAAATGATGTCTATGTCATGGCTGATACTCTTAGTAAATATTTTGAAGTCAGGTGGAAAACCATTGAGAAAAAACTTCCAAAGACTGATCTCCAACCACTGCCAGCTAAATCTGGTCCTCATGAAGGCATGGAAACTGCTAAGCCAATAGCCCAGTCAAAAAAGAGGGTAATCACATCAACCGCCCATGAACTAAAGTCTGAGCCTGCTAATCGGATAATGACGGAGGAGGAGAAACGCATTTTGGGCAGAGAATTGGAGTCTTCGCTTGGAGATATGCCTTTGCATATCATTGATTTCTTGAGGGAACATAGTTCAGACGGAAAGGAATCTGGAGAGGATGAGATTGAGATTGATATTGATGATCTCAGTGACGATACCCTGTTCACACTCCGGAAGCTTTTAGATGAGCATTCGCAAGAGAAACAAAAGAACCATGTGGGAGCTGAACCTTGTTCAATAGAGGTATTACCCGGGACCTCACCTCCTTCTTGGAATCAAAGTAGATTAATATATGCGTGAATAACACGTTGTTTACATTTATTTGCTGCAGCTTTTGAACGAGTCAGGGTTGAGCAATTCATCCATGCAGCCATGCAAAGGTCATATTCTTCTTCATCTGCTTGCATTTATAAAATTCTGACTTTAGTTTTAGAACGTATAAAGACATTTTTTCCCCCTTGCATATGTGCCTTTGTAGGGTGTGAACCAGCTGATGAGGATGTTGATATTGGTGGAAATGAGCCTCCTGTATCAAGCTATCCTCCCGTGGAGATAGAGAAAGATATAGGCCATAGAAGTAGTAAAGGCATCAGCTCAAGCAGTTCCAGTGGTAATTGAGTTTGTTCTGCTGTGGTCTTTGTTTGGTTAGGTCCCTCATAAGTTCTGTTTCTTTACTTTCTTCTTTGTTTGGGGTATTTCATAGTTTTGGTAATAATTCCCAGTTTTTTTAGATGGAGTAGGGATTGCAGGAGAAACTTTTTAATTCTCCTATTCATGCCTTAAATAGTATAATGTCATAGAGTTTAGTTAAATGGAGGGGAAAAAAGTGATATATTATGCTTGCAAAAGAGTAATGTGAACCATGATTCCAGGGGCTTCTTCCTCATTATTCCAATTTACGTCCATGAGAAAATAAACATTAAATAATTATGTATCTTGTGTATGCTTCACAGGTTCAGATTCTAGCAGTTCTGAGAGTGATTTTGATGATGCTAAGGCCTCAAGTCCAGTAAATGGATCTAAGGTGTCTGACATATTTTGTTAAAATACGTAAATCGCAATGGATGGTTGACAAACTATCCTTGTTTTCTGTGCAATTGAGTTTTTGCAGTACAATAATGTGTGGTGGGTAGTTTGACTGACATTGTACTTAAATTATTCTTCAGGTACCACAGATCTTGGGTTCTGGAGCTCAGTTAGACGAAAAGACAGCAGTTGGTAATTCCCTTGAAAGAAATCATGAGTATCTTTCATTAAAATCAGATTCCCCAATTAATTCTATAAGGTTACAGAGATAATTTTGATAATTTTCATTCCTTCGAAAATCCATTGAATAGAAACACGGGTTGGATAGAAAATAAAGTACACTTCCTCTATAACCGTTTCCTCATCTTACCTATATCATGTATTGCATTTCTGATGCATAGTGCCTGTCTTATGGTTTATTATCTATAATAAACATGATATCTGATATGCTGCACCCAAATCATGTGTTTAGCTTAATGCTGGGCTATGTATTTAGTTTGTTGGAGACTGTCAAATGGTTTTAATGACCATCATGGTTGTCCTCCACTTTGCATGGTCCAGGCTTCTCTGAAATGATTGTGTTTATGGATTTTGAATAGTTTAGTGATAATTTAATTTGCTAATCCATGGGATCTTACAGAGTCTGATAGTGGGTTGGATCAAGTTGAACAAACTTCCCAGCAAAAGCCAAGTTCTGTGGAGTCAGATTCTCGTCAGGATGGTAAGCTGAAGAGTTAAACCAATTAAAAAAGGGGAAAAAAAAATATGCTGTTGGTTTTTCTGGTAGCATCTCATTGTTCATCTCTCAAAAACGTTTAGGGGACAGTGCTCCCACAGAGAGGAAGGTCTCCCCTGAGAAGCAGTACAGGGCCGCTCTATTGAAGAATCGTTTTGCCGATACCATTTTAAGAGCTCGAGAGAAAACACTTGTTCAGGTGGGTTACAAAGTCAGGCTACTTGTATACTTACCCTGTTTGTACTCATCATTTTGCAAGCATTTTCTACTCTGGATGTGATCTGGTATAATTTGATCTGGCTGAGATCAGGGTGATAAAGGGGATCCTGAGAAATTGCGGCGAGAGAGGGAGGAACTTGAATTACAACGGAAGAAAGGTTGTGGCCTGACACTTAAACTTGTACTTCATTTCTATTTGTTGTTTGCATAAATTTCTTTGCTTGCATCCAATGGTGGGTAAATATACATAAACATCCCCTGGTTTATTAACTGAAATGTATATTAACATCCAGTAACTTTTACTATTTTGCCAATATATGAGCAGAAAAAGCACGGTTACAAGCAGAAGCCAAGGCTGCTGAGGATGCTCGAAGGCGAGTAGAAGCGGAAGCTGCTGCTGAGGCTAAACGGAAGAGGGATCTTGAGAGAGAAGCAGCACGGCAGGCATTGCTGCAGGTAAATTGCCACATCATATGTTGCACAGTTGCAGAAATTCAAATCCTTAATATATATATCGATTTTATATTGGAACATCTTATGGCATATGTACAGATAGAAAAGACTGTTGAAATCAATGAGAACTCTCGGTTTCTTCAAGATCTGGAAATGCTTCGAACTGCCCCTGTGGAGCAATTGCCAAGCTCTGTAGATGAAACAAGCCCAGAGCACTCACAGGATGGTTTAGGTGGATTTAAGTTTGGGGGGAGTAACCCCTTGGAACAACTTGGCTTGTACATAAAAGAGGATGAAGAGGAGGAAGAAGGTGAGCCTCTTAGTGTTCCAAATCCTGTAAATGATATAGAGGAGGGAGAAATTGACTAAATATAGTTGCTACTTTTGTATTCATGAACGAATCAAGAAGCCAAAATAGAATATTTTTATACGAAGAAGGATAAAAGAAAATGTCTGCGCATTTTGTTGTTATGGTTTTTGGTAAATCACTTTCCCTGATGATAAACAAATAGATGAATCATGAATGAAGTGCTTCATTCATTACTCAGTAGCTGCCATTAAAAAAAAAGGCCAATGAATTTGATTTAAGTCCAAATACATCCGCGAAGCCCATAAAAGCCCAATGAATTTGATCAGTGGGACTCCATAGGAGATAACGCTCTTGACTCTTGAGTCTGACACTCCGCACTTTTCAGGTCGTCGTTTTCCTTCCATTTGTTGCTCCTTTCATTTTGGAAACCGCAGCAAAACCCTTTTATAAACTCTGCCACTCGCTCCTTTCTCCTTTCAAACACAGTCAGAGACTAGAGTCAGAGCCTCACAGTCAAGGGTTTCAATGGAGGAAACCCAAAACCCAATTTACTCTCTCCCATTCCTCTCAATCTTCTTCTCTATGTTCTTCATCATCTATCTCATTGCCTACTTCGTCGTCTTCCGAAACTGGAGCCCTAAGATCCGACCCGAAGCCTCCAGCTGTTTAATTTCCCTCGCCCACGGCACCCCCGCGGTCGTCTTAGCCTCTTACGCCTTACTCGCGGACCCAAACAGCGGTTTCGGTTCGATGAACACGCATTTCCAAAACACGGTTCTGGATTACAGCGTGGCCTACTTCCTCATGGATCTTATTCACTACATCGTCTTCTTCCCCGGCGACGTCCTCTTCATCGGGCACCACTTGGCCACGCTCTTCGTGTTCCTCACGTGCCGCTTCGTCGCGTCGCACGGCGCGTTCGCCATTCTCATCCTCCTGATCCTGGCTGAGGTCACCAGCTTGTGCCAGAACGTCTGGACGCTCGCCAACGCGCGCAGGAGCGACTTGGAGTTCGCGGCGAAGGTGTACGATTCCTTGTCCCCTCCTTTTTACATTCTGTATTCGATTGTGAGAGGGTTTGTTGGCCCCTATTTCGTCTACCGAATGGGTCTCTTTTATATAAGCGGCGCGGCGGACGGTTTGATTCCGAGGTGGGTTTGGGTTTCTTGGATTGTTGTGGTAATGGCGGCCATTTCTGTTAGCATTTTGTGGATTTCAAATCTCTGGGTGGAATTGTATAGAGACAGGACTGGCAAGTTGGAAAAGAAAATTAGATAGAATATGGATTTGATTAGAGGGAGCATTGTGAAAACTTTGGATATGTTGATCAAGCTTAATAACAATGTGGGTTGGATTAGTGGTGGGTGATATATGTAACAATTTTCAAAATGTAACTCTGTATCCTTGATTTATCTTCTTTCTTCATTCATATTTTGTTTTGTTTCTTTGATCTAGTTTTTTGATAGAATCAAAATTCAAATGTATACAAGCAAATGCTAGTCCCTTTAACATATTACTCTAATGAGCATCTTTGTATAGGCCGAATTATATAGGGACATGATCAATATTTTTCTTTGGTTTGGTTTTGAACTCACAAGTGGTGGTCTTGCAGAGAGAGGATTCATTTATCACCATCATCATCATAATTTTGTCCCAGTCATGCTAAAGATTCAATTAATGCATAGGCTTCCTTGAATTGAAGTTGTCTTTGTTGCTATACAATCAAACTTGAAAAAAGGGTTTCTCCAAAATGTTAGTTGGGTTTGATCATCTGGCAGAGAAATTAAGTATATCTCAATTATGAGCATGTATCTTTGTGCAAAAAATAATTTGAATACTCTACCGTGTAGTTGACTTGTTGAGACAGGCCAACTGCCAAAAGGTATTGTATAGGTTGAAAGACTTGAAGCTACCCAAAATTTGAGAGTTTGGTATGCTTTTGCTGCAATATTCTTATTATTTCCAACTGCTTTGGTTAGCATCTAATTTCAGGCCCTCTTTGCTGTCATGTTTCAATTTGGTGAGACATTGAACTTGGGTGTCTTGGTTGGCAATTTTGATCGTCATGATCCACTTCTATTCACATAACAAAAAAAAGAAAGGAAAAAGTAGTTTTGATATTAATAAAGTCTTGAAATATGGAACTAATCAGCATTATGTTAGAGATAAATGTGTTTTATTTGCCTTGTTTTTCAAATGTGATTAAGCCATTAGCACTGGTGTTTCTCTGGCAAAGTCATATACTAACTCAATGCACTGCTCTATAACACTGCTTTTCATGTATCACCTGCAGTGTCTAAAAGGGGCTATATGGCTAAATAGTCCACATGTATCTAATTTCATTTATGCTGAAAATAAATGACCGTACAAGGATTGTATACACATACAACTCAAAAAATTCCAAGAAGAGAGATAGATGGAAACCTATAAATTGTTCTTATCATATGCTTGTACTATATCTATGTATCGGATCTCAGGGTGACCTCCTTGTGCTTGCGCCAAGTCTTTTAGTTGTAGAAATGGTAGTCCTTGGCTTGAAGTATGATATTCCTAAACCCGCCAATAGGTGATAGGATCATAAGCAGGACCCCCAGTGTAATGCAAATCTGAAATTAAAGGCAAGTTAGAAATGAAGCTGGTTCTCAAGCGGACAGAAATACAAGTTGAACATACATATAACATACCCAGTTAATAATCCAAGATAAGCTAAACTTCCGCGGCTTCTTGAGGATAAGCCAGATGACACAAGGGAGCCGAAGAATGAAACACCAGGAATCAGTATTACATTAGAGGGAAACGAACTCTGGATATATCTTAATCCTAATTAAAACAAGGTGAGGCTAGGACTAACACCAGGAAACTTACAAAGTAGGTTGTTGGGGAGAAAGCAAATCCTCCGAAGAATCCCAGAAGACCACCAAAGAAGGGAAAAGAAATGCCCACGAACATTGTGAATGCTGCAGTCAATGCAAGTGACATGCACACGCACAGACTCGTAAGTAATCACATTGCTCTTACTCTTAGTAGGAATTATAAAAAATTGGCATTGACATCTTACCAACGTATATGTTCCTGGAAATGAAGCGAAGAGTTTTAGTGGGCTTAAACTGCAGTTTCTTTACCAGGACAGTTTCGATCATGTCAAACACTGGCATTGCAAATAGCTACGAGAAGACAAAGAAAACCTAATTACCAAAGTGTTGTCAAAGACCAGCTTGACAGCCTCTACCTACTAGTATGGGAATGAAGTAAATTAGACATACAAACCTGATAACCCCCAATAACATGGATGACAACAAACATGTTTGCTGTAATGATGAGCCATTCAGGTTTCTCCAAGGAGATTAGGATGTTATCCTCGACTTTGTTGCCAAAAGTATAATACCCAATGAGTGCCACTGGGAAATAGCACAAGGCCACCACTAAGTAGGCGATCACCACTCCTCTCCACATAGGCTTCTTGGATGGCTTCTCCGGTGAAGAAGGGAGTGTTGCTTGGATCTCCAAGACCACATTGTGTCCTGAATATGCAAAAGCGATATTGCCCAAGGCAGTGAAGAAGTTGAAGACTGTTCCCAACGTGCTGTGGGTTTTGTACCCATAATTTACGTCTGCCTGAACACCCTTGTGGATCGAAGCTGTCCATGCAATAGTAGAGTAACTGTATCCCACAATCAATTGACAATGAGTGGAAAGGCCCAAGAGATCATATTGTAATGTAAAGCTTTACATTCTGGATGTGTAATGTTGTACCTCAAAGCCATGACTGCTGCAGTCAAAGATATGCCAGAGATGGAGTCAAAGTTGGGGAGATGTGCTTGTACAAAATGAACGGAGGCAAAGATCATGATGAAGTAAGTGAGTTTGATTGGGTTGCGGCCCTTGAGAGCTATGTTATGGACTTTTTGCAGTGATTTTCCTCCTGTCACCATATACACAATGTCCACACCAACTTCGCATATCAGTTGTTGGGGAACCACAATCCAAAGACCAAGCTTTTCACCAAAGGCATACTGACCCAGTTCATGATATCTATCAAAACGCTTCCCAGGTACCATTTCATGCATCTCAACCATTTGCCATAATGTGAATAAAGTGATTACCCATGATAGTACTAGGATAACAACACCAGGACCCCTGAAATTAGTTAAGCAAGGAATTAATGTAATTAAGTAGTTTCAAATAGTGTTTAATTTTAACCCAGATGAAGAATGAAGATGTAGTGTTTTGTGTTAAGCATATATATACCATCCAAGATTAGACATGGCATAGGGAAGACTTAAAACACCAGCTCCAACCATGGAATTGACATTGTGGAAAGCTGAGTACCACCAGTTTGCATTCCTCGAAGCAGTAATTGGAAGCCAATCATCAATTGCCCTCTGTTTTGCTAGCTTTTCATCTATCCGTTCTTGCTTCTCTGGTTTCTCCTCCATCTGTCATTATTTAGTACAATTCTTAATCAAATTCACAAGCCAAGAAACCAATCACCCTCCTAGGTAAAGTACTGGAATCACATTCCCAAGTTCGTAGGTGCTTGATAAAAATGAATCAAAATCTAGTCAAACTCCCAAGCACCTAAGAAGGGCAGGGTCCTTGAAGGTCAAGCAGTCTTCCTCTGTTTGTTAAAAGTGAGAGAGAGAGAGAGAGAGAGAGGCTTACATTGCTGGGGATGTCAGAATTTGGAGGTTGAATTCCCATAGATTCACAGCACAGAGTAGGCTTCTTCCAGTGTTTCAGGAATTAGAGAATCTAAAACAAACATGCATTAATGGAATAGGAAGATGAAACAAATAATGTAATGTAATATGAGCTAAGAAGAGTTCATTGGAATTAAGTGACAGAAAGTCAAGGTGCAGAAAAATCCATCCACGAGAGTTTGAGGCTTTGAGCGTTCTTGAAGTAGACATTTTTGTTTGCTAGTCTTCTTGTTTGGGAATCTGTAATCCGGTCTCTTAAGTGTCATTTAAACACTAAACTACTATTCAAATACAAATATATACCAAAGAAAGTGGCCTCCTTAAATTTTATGAACTTGGCAATTTCATGCGTGTCCCACTTCGCAGAGAGCAAGTAATTCTTAATTATTTTCTCTACAGTCTTCCAAAATACTGTACAAATTTTGAGTAATAACCTAGCTATAGCCTATAGGCTTTAGGAGTTTGAGAGGTTGGTCTGCTTTTTCTGCATTATAATTTAATTTCGGTCCCTGTTGCTGTCATGTTGCATTATGGTGAGACCACCTATTTACATTCAACTTGGGTGTGCTTGGTTGTTAGTTGTGATTGTCAAGGTCCAGTATTAATTATATGACAAAACAATACAAAGAAAGAAGCAAAACCAGAGCACCTTAATCTCTGGGAAAGTCATACTAACTCAATGAACCGCCCAGTAACATTTCTTCATGTATCACCTGACGTTCACTTCATTTTCACGTGTATATATGCACTTTGATTTATCTGCCATATGCATTCCACTACAATGACTAAAGAGTCCACAGATATATATATATATTTCATTGATACTGAAAAAAAATAACAGTACAAGGATTTTAATTTATGCGTACACATACAACTCAAAAAAACTCCGAGCAGAGGCCTAGCGATGTTTCATCGACACTTCTTCAGTTCAGACAAGCCAGATGGAAAACATATTTGCGCATGTCTTTATGCTCTTATTTGTCACATATGCTTGCACCAATATCTATGCATTGGATTTCCAGTTTTTAATTGTACATTTTGTAGTTCTTGGCTTGAAGTATGATACTCCTTAACCCTCCAATAGGCGATAGGATCATAAGCAAGACGCCGAGTGTAATGCAAATCTGAAATTAAGGAAGCCATGTTAGAATTGAGGCGGTCTAAAGCTGACAGAAATACAAGTTTAACATACATACCCAGTTAACAATCCAAGATAAGCTGAACTTGCGTGGTTTCTTGATGGCAAGCCACATGACGCAAGGGAGCTGAAGAATGAAACACCAGGAATTGGTATTATTTAAATTTGTTTACAAATTAAAAAGGGACAGAGTGAGACTAAGCAACTTACAAAGTATGTTGTTGGGGAAAAGGCAAATCCTCCAAAGAATCCCAGAAGACCACCAAAGAAAGGAAAAGTAATGCCGACGAACATTGTGAATGCTGCAATTAAATATGGGATGTGAATACTCTAATTCAGTGCAAATGATACACACACACACGTAAGTGATCACATTGCTCTTAGTCTTTAAGTCAGTTTCAAAGACTGGCATTGACTACTTACCAACATATATGTTCCTGGAAATGAAGCGAAGAGTTGTAGTAGGCCTAAAATGCAATTTCTTTACCAGGACAGTTTCTATCATGTCAAACACTGGCATTGCATATAGCTGCATTGCAACAACACAAAGAAACCCCAAGATTTGAAAATAAAAACCAATTACAAATTAACAAAGACCAGCAGCTTCTACTTTCTAGGAGAGATAGGAAAGAAGTAAATTAAAACACACCTGATAACTCCCAATAACATGGACGACAACAAACATGTTTGCTGCTATGATGAGCCAGGCAGGTTTTTCTAGGGAGATTAGGATGTTGTCCTCAACTTTGTTGCCAAAAGTATAAAACCCAATGAGAGCCACTGGGAAATAGCACAAGGCCACCACGATGTAGGCGATCACCACTCCTCTCCACATAGGCTTCTTGGATGGCTTTTCTGGTGAAGAAGGGATTGTTGCTTGGATCTCCAAAACCACATTATGCCCTGCATAAGCAAAAGCGACGTCGCCCAAGGCAGTGAAGAAGTTGAAGACTGTTCCCGACGTGCTGTGGGCTTTGTACCCGTAATCTACATCTGCCTGAACACCCTTATGAACGGACGCCGTCCATGCGATAGTAGAGTAACTGCATCAACATAAGTCATGACAATTAAATACATAATTGATAAGTTTCGTCTTGCTTGTTTGATACCTCAAACTAATTTTATACCTTAAAGACATGACTGCTGCAGCCACAGATACACCAGAGATGGAGTTAAAGTTGGGGAGATGTGCGAGTACAAAGTGAACGGAGGCAAAGATCATGATGAAGTATGTGAGTTTGATGGGGTTGCGGCCTTTGAGAGCTATGTTATGGACCTTTTGCAGCGATTTTCCGCCTGTCACCATATACACAATGTCTACGCCAACTTCACATATCAGCTGTTGGGGTACCACAATCCAAAGACCAAGCTTTTCACCAAAGGCATGTTGACCCAGTTCATGGTACCTGTCAAACCGCTTTCCAGGTACCATTTCATGCATCTCAACCATTTGCCATAAAGTGAATAAAGTGATTACCCATGATAGCACTAGGATCACACAACCAGGGCCCCTGAAATTTAATTAAACAAGGATATATATATATATATATATATAATGATGTTTAATTATGAACTCAGATGTAGATTCAAGCGTAGTGTTTGTTGTTGAGTAGATATATACCATCCAAGATTAGACATGGCGAAGGGAAGACTCAAGACACCAGCTCCAACCATGGCAGTGACATTGTGGAAGGCTGCGTGCCACCCAGTTGCATTCCTTGAACCAGTAATTGGAAGCCAGTCATCAATTTCCTTCTGTCTCGCTACTTTTTCATCATCTATCTGTGATTGCTTCTCTGGTTGCTCGTCCCTCTGTCATTATTTATTTGTACAGTTTCACAATTCTTAAACAAATTCATAACCGAAATACATATAACCCCAATCAGCCTCCCACACCCACAGTACTAGAATATGTTCATAATTAATAGACATTGTGTTCCTGCGGATTGAGGCATCAGTGATTTAAAATCTAGTAAAATTTCCAATCCCCTAAGAGAAGGGTCCTTGATGGTAAAGCAGTCCTCTTTTTCTTTTGTCATACTGCCTATATTAGCATGTTTGTGTGTCTCTGTGTGTAAGTCTGGAGAAAGAGAGAGAGAGAGAGAGAGAGAGGCTTACAGTGCTGGGGATGTAAGAATTTGGAGCTTGAGTTCCCATAGATGCGCAGACTCAAAGTGGGCTTCAATTCAGGAAGGAATTAGAGAATGAAAAATGGACCTGCGTCAATATATATGAAGAAACATATAATGTAGAGCTAAGAGTAAATACATCGGAACTCGGAAGTGACAGGACATCAAGTTACAGAAAACTCCGCCCAAAAGAGTTTAAGCGTCCTTGAAGTTGACATGTTTGTTTTGTAGTCTCCTCTAGAGAATCTGTAATCCGGTCTCTCAAAATGTCAACAAATGCTGAACTGTTGCCATGCTTAAATTTGTTTTCTTGTTGGTTGGGTAAAGAAAGTGACCTCTTTCAAAATTATCAACAATTGGCAATTTCATACATGTATGAGGCCAGACTTATATTACTTTGTTGCCTCTTCACAAAGAACAAAGGAATTCTTCATTACTTCCTCTACAGCTAGCCTTCAAAACTATACCTCTTATAGCTATATATAGGCTCGACCAAAAAAATTAAAAAGCTATCTGTTCTGTTGCAGTTTCAAGGTCTGTATCTAATTTCAATGGTACATGATTTGGTTTTAATTCATTCTTTCTTTTACTCATTTCCGAAATCATATATACAAACCAGATGTTGGCAACGTATAAGAAATGCAGAAACTTTAAGAACATGAATTAAAATGAAGAAAAAATCTAAAAGTAATCTGGCTTAAAGCACGAGGGTTAACCGTTAAACTCACTCTTTTATACAGGAACCACTCAGAATATGCCTCTCTTATGGTGATGATAATAAAATGACAGAAAAGTGAAAGGCACAAGAAACCAAAGTGGGAGAGTAGAAGAGTACATGCTTTTTAGAATGGTAGAGCTTTCATTTGTATGGGTGAAAGTATAGCTTTCAGGATATCACAAGAGTCACTACTCCATCTAAAAAGTTGAGAGACAAAACTGAATCTTCGAACTCAGTCCTTTGAATGAATAAAAACAAATGTAAAGCGACAACCATTAACTTCCTCCAGCTTCAAAGGGCCACTACTTCCAAAGAGTAAAAGAACACAAAACAAAGCACAGTTTATGAAAACAGAGTTTCAATTATTCTGGAAGGCAAATTTCAAGATGTATTATTTTTCTTCTTGGCCCATTTTGTTTGTATGGAGCGAGCATGACTGCTCTTTCTAATTTGTCTATAGAAAAAGGAAAAAAAAATTGGACAACTCAGAAGCCACAATGTTGGTGTCAGAAATTGGAATGGATATATATATTTGAAGAACTTTTGGAGCACTACCTTTTGCTGTCCTTGCAAAAGTCGTTCCTCAATTTGTATAAAACAAATCTCTATAAATATCTCATCAAAACCCTTGGACCTAGTATCTCCTACTGCCATATGTGGACTGGTGGTGTCTCCAAAGTCCAAAAGCGAAGATTACAAGGTCAAGTTGGACTCATTCTCTGTCAGCTTTGACCCCAATTGAAATTACAAACCTTAATATTCAGACACCCTTCCATGACAGTCTTGTGGTAGCATCTACTAACTTCCAAAAACATATTCTGGGTTTCAACCAAATTAAACCATTGTTGTGAATCACTTAGGATCATCTATTTACATTTTAGTTTCATGGTACAAACACCATGTGGGTAATTTGGACATGTGCAATCAAATGTTTTGCACAACAAAGTACTCAAACACCACGTTTCATAAGCAAAAATGTATTACAAAATACTCTTCCAAAGTCAGAGTGAGCTGCATTATATGCCCAAATTTGTTCTCGTGTATTATAAGATCAATCTGTAATGGAAAATTAACATTTCACAACTACCCAGTTCGGAAAGCAGAAACAAACATAGAAAGAAAAAAAATATACATGCATACACAAATACTTAAAAAAGGAAAAGTAAAAACAAACAGTAGAGCCCTTTGAGAAGTTCCCTTAAACAAACAGCCTTATTTATTTGTCCTTGGTTAGGATACTCCACAAAGCTGCCTACTTGCTTCTCGATGATTGCAGGACCCCTTTCGGCATTTAGTCCTTCATTAATTTCTTCATCATCATCAACAGCCAAATTTGTTTTTTTCTGTTTAATATGCAACTTGCAGCAACCTACTACCCTCCAGGCTATCAAGAGCTTGGAAGGATGGTGGTGATCTAATTGTAAAAGTTGTAGGTCTTGGCTTGAACTATGATTGATCTCAGTCCTCCAATTGGTGATAGAACCATCAAAAGAACACCAAATACAATGCAGATCTGAAATTAAGGAAGTCAAAATGTAAGATCAACTGAATTATAATTAAAATCAAAAGAAGAAACAAGAATAATGAAGTATAAATCAAACAATATACCCAGTTACACCACCAAGATAAGCTGAACCTCCTTGGTTTGTAGATGGCAAGCCACATTATGCAAGGAAGCTGAAGATATTAACAAACTCATTTATGTGAGAAATTTGTAAGTTGCGTTTTATTGAATTAAAAATTACAAGTAATGTTCAGCTATTATATGAGTGAGATGTGGAGAGGAGTAATGTTAGCTTACGAAATATGTTGTCGGGGCAAAAGCAAATCCTCCGAAAAATCCAAGGAGACCACTAAAGAAAGGGAAGGTAATGCCAACAAACATGGTGAATGCTGCAATCAATAAATAAAATGTCAATATAAATTCATATATATATCCAGCTTGAAGTAATTTTAACACCCCCGGTTTAATTAGCTAGCTCAGGCATAACTTGATGGAAGGGCAAGTGTACTTACCCACATATAGATTGCGCGTAATGAAGCGAAGCTTTCTAGTGGGCTCAAAATTTAACTTCTTTACCAGTACAGTTTCTATCATGTCAAACACTGGCATTGCATAAATCTGCAATATATATCACAACAGATAGAAGCAAAGTTAGACTAATACAGGCAACTGGCATAAAATTTTCAGCAATAAAAGAAGAAAGAAATAAGAGAATTTAAAGATGATGCACCTGATAGCTTCCAATAACATGCAGGACAACAAAAGCGTTGGCCATTGCAATAAGCCAGATGGGTTTGTTTAATGAGATGAGGATGTTATCTTCAACTTGGTTGCCAAATATGTAATAGCCAATGAGAGCAACTGGGAAGTAGCACAAAGCGACGACTATATAGGCGACAACGACTCCTTTCCACATGGGTCCCTTGGAGGGCTTCTCAGGTGTAGAGGGAATTGTTGCTTGTATCTCCAGGACTACGTTGTGGCCAGCATAGGCAAAAGCTACTTCACCCAATCCACCAAAGAAGTTGAACATAGTTCCTGTAGCAGTCTTAGATTTGTAGCCATATTCAACATTTTCTACCACACCTTTGTCTATAGATGCTGTCCAAGCGATGGTAGAGTAACTGCATTGGCATCAAAATATTGAACAAAAGATCACTTAGTTAATCCGATTAATTAAAAGTCATTTGGCATCACAATATTGAGCATCTATATACCTCAAGGACATGATTGCTGCGACTAAGGACACCCAAGAAATGGAGTTCAAGTTGGGAAGGTGGGAAAGCACAAAGTGAACAGAAGCAAACATCATAATGAAGTATGTTAACTTGATCTTTGGTTGGTCTGGACGTGTTACATCATGGATTTTCTGCAGTGATTTTCCTCCAGTAACCATGTATACAATGTTGACACCAACTTCAACGATGAGCTGTTGAGGCACCACTATGTAAAGACCAAGTTTTTCACCAAACGCATGCTGACCCAATTCGTGGTATCTATCAAACCGTTTCCCTGGAACCATCTCGTGCATCTCAACCATTTGCCATAAAGTATACAATGTGATGATCCATGAAAGCACTAAAATAACCACTCCGGGACCCCTGAAATAATTAATAAATCAATCTCTCAACCATTCAAAAAAAGCTTCAAGATCAAATTTTTAGGCTAACAAGCATACCATCCAAGCTCTGACATGGCATAAGGGAGACTGAGAACACCAGCTCCAACCATGGCAGTGACATTGTGGAAAGCCGAGTACCACCATTTTGCATTCCTCGAACCAGTAATTGGAAGCCACTCATCAATTGCCTTCTGCTTCGCTGTTCTTTCGTCAACCTATCATGCCACAAGGAACATATGTTTTATAAGCATCAACGTACAGCAATATGTCACCCAACCCAACTGAGTGATCAAGAAAAGAAAAAAATGTGGGGGCACACTGGTATTGTAGGGACTTGGGGGGGTGTTTTGGGAATACAATTAAATGAATGAATCTTTGTTTGTTAGTGGGGACGTGGGTATCCCCAAAAGAAGGGAAGAATCAAGGAATCAAAAGGCTTTAAGAAAGGTCAACTTGTCAGTTGTCTCCTCTCTAATATCTGAACAGTGTCTTATTATCTTCGGACGCGTGACGCGTCCTATGCTTTTGTATTTATTTTATTAGAGGGCCCATATCCATATGGCCCACCAGTGCTTGGTTGCCATGAATCCATGACCAATGACCATGGGCTACTGAATTTACTTACCTAGTAGGCTTGTACCCAGCATGTGCATCCCCATTAAGAAATTGTTTTCAATTAAATCTTTCGTTCTTGTGTTCAATTATAATAAATAAATTAAATTCAAATATTGCCAACTAAGCCACGTGTAAGTTAACAAAAAAATATGTCCATTTTTTGCTGTTATAACTTTTAAGAACGCAAACATCACACAAAAGTTTAATCATATAGTTGAATAAGCATACATCAAATACAAATTGAAGGCCACGTAAAGGAAGAAAAATGATACATAATCATATTAATTTTTTCACAAAATAATAATAAAAAATCGTTGATGGGTAATAAGTGAGAAGACAAAGACTATTATATGTCTAAAATTGAAGTACTAGTCAATTCCGTGCTTTGAAAATCAAAGTTGAAGAAAGTTGCCGTTGGCCCTCAAATATCTACCACTGTATCATCTCAGACTCAGAGTGAGAACCCAACCTCCTTAGTTGGATCTAAAATCACAAATGCATGTAAAGAAAGCTCGGTTGGTGTATTATATTCAAAAACAGTTTTTAAAACGTTTTTCTTATTTCACTTATAAAAATTAAAATTGATGAAAACAAAAAATAATTTTTGAGAATAATACCAAATGACTAACTAATTTGCGATATTGAAAAGCAAGAATTTATAGGAGGATGTATATAATTATGATTACTAGATTAATATAGCTCTCAAATTTAGTTTCTGTTTGTTTGACATTTTATATATAATTAATTTGCCGCCTCATTTTCTCTCCTATGTATTCTCAGGAGACAAACGCACTTCATCCCAATAATTCTCATAACAAGATCATAGTCAGAACAATGGAAAGAAAAACAGAACATGTTAAAAACAGAAACAGTCCTATATTTTTGGAACTTGAGAGAGAGAGAGAGAGAGAGACTAACATCTGTATTGACATAATTGTTGTTATTCTCCGTTGGAGCTTGAGTACCCATGGCCGGCAGAAAATTGCAAGGATACAACTATACAAGACAAAGGCGACTGAGAGAAAGAGAGAGAGAGAGCAGATAAAAGAAAAAAAACCAATCCAACTCGAGCCTCGAGCACAGAAATCCACAAGCTAGCTGCTCTTCCAACTATTAAATAAGAGCTCCAACGTTGCTTACGTATGAATGGACTAAATTACCCTTCACCCTCAAAATACACTCCTCATCGTGTGAACAACTCTATAGACTTGTCACTTGTGTAAGCGGACTTTTTTTTTTGTTTGACTTTGCAAACGCAATTGCTGAGTATTTTTTTATTTTTTTAGCAGAGCGCCAAATAAAATTACTTTTAAATATACACGAAAACAAGGAAAAATATTAAAGGCCGAAATTTCCGCGAAAAAAGTTTGTAATTGAGCCGCTGGCGCGTAGTTAATTGCTGTTGGACCAAAAAGGGAAAATAAAAAAGAAACATATACTAAAGAGAATCATATATAATAGATTTGTTAAATTTAGCTTATTTGGAATGACTAGATAAGAAAAAAGACTAGATAAAATTTAATATTATTAATTCAGAGTAATTAAATTCAATGAATCATTTGGAATCCATAATTTCGTCTATGTCTGGTAACTAGAATCATAATTGATTTGGTAAATTTAGTTTATTTGAAATGACTAGATAAGAAAAAAGACTAGATACAATGTAATATTCTTAATTCAGAATAATTAAATTTAATGAATCATTTGGAATTCATAATTTTGTCTATTTATTCTCACACATGGATTAAAATTTCTAAATTTGATAATATTACATGCGAAATGGAGCCTTAAATTGATACATTTCCATGAACAAGAAAAAATATAGTTTTAGGGATAGCTAGAGTCAGATTAAGTAGTTTTCAAAAAGAGAATAAAACTAGTAATTACTAAAACCAAGTCATAGATTTGATAATTTGAAGGCCAAAAAACCAAAGGGGAAAAAATGGCACATTTCAAAAAAACCAAAGGCAGTAGCCACTTGATTAGAGTAGTCGTAAAGCAATTTGGACCACCAACTTGGGATGTGCCATAACGTGTCTCTGTCAGCTTCTTAATTAGCCATTCCGGCCATATTTGGTTCTTCAAACCAGCCAAGATATTTTTTCTTCCCAATAGTAATACTGTTTCTTCTTTTTTATTTATTATTGTCCACTTTTTTATATTATTTTTTGGTCCGTAGTGATGATCACTAGTACTAGACTATTAGTTAATGCTCCTCATCAAAATGGAATATTTGAATTCTCCAAGGCATTTAATTACGGGCCTTAAAATGCTCTGATTTCAATGACAGATCGAATTATTTGGTGCCGAATTCTAATATTCTATCATGGCACAAAAGGTTTACAATATTTCCAGATGGCGACATGCCCGGCCTGTCACTCACTGTCACTATATATAATTGGTTCAATTTATAAAATGAAAATGAAATTGAAATTGAAAATGCATGGCTTAATGCTTGAAGTTGGGCATATACAATGCATTTAATGGTTTTCTTTACCAATCCCATTATACATTGTCTCTAGCTAATTGATCAAGATCGATCACTTCTCTTTCTCCACAACAAAATCATGTGCATAATTGCTTCAAGTAGGAGTGTGGGACTCATTATCATACACTGTTTTGAGTGGAGAAGAGTAAGATAATTACCCTATTTTGTGTGTGTGAAAATCCTATATACGTGCTAGGCATTGATTTGAGCTATCCAAAAATATTTTTGAAACAATTTATATCCAACATTATTATAGACTCGATCACTCAGCATGATTGTCACATTAATTTTATTAACAGCCGAATCAATATAATAAAACTATACACAAAGATGGACATATAAATATACAATTAGAAGATTCAGAAATCATTAAACAAAAAGAAATCCGAACAAATTAAGGAGTTTATTAATGCGGAATAGATGAGATATGCATGCATCTTCTTAATCTCGTATCATGACACGTCCATATATGTATTATAGGAAACTAATTTAAAATAATACTCTCATTAATGTCATAATCAAATGAATTAATGTTGTGAATTTGAAGAATTCGGATGTGATTATGGAGATGATAAATTTTGTTTTAATTCAGATTCATAGATTGCTCCTAAAATGTCGGATGTGGCATATATTAATTCATATTAAATAGAAAAAAAACAATAATAATAATAATGTCAATGCGTGCTGGTAATTTGATGGTAAGTGCTGGGACATTCCATATGGCGAAGTAGGGCGGCAAGGGCTGGGCCAAAATCGTAATTTTATGAGAACCTATGGGGCAAAAGAAGTGAATGCAAAAGCTAAAAAGTAGGAGATTCACGAAGGAAGGAATCGACTAGATGATGCTATGCCTAAGTGAAGAAGATTCACAAGAGTATCTGGAAAAAGTAGAAAGTTATCAAGTGTGGTTCCAAATGATCGATCAAATCTATACATACTCTTACCACTATCACATGAATCCATGAATCATTATGATATTAATATATATTGCTATCGCGGATACATATATATTCAACTCCCTTTTCTCTCTGGGATTTGACATATGACATATAGAGGGCCCCAAAAACACATGGTTCATTTCACCTTCTACATTTTTACTTTTCGAATATCATGGTTGGACTTTTCATGTGTTTTACTTTTATTTCACCGTACAAAACCATAGTGGCATATATAGCTAGCTACTGTGTTTACTTTTTGTTGGCGAATTAATAACGATATGTCGATGATTTATCATCAACTTTTTGCGTTGGTTGTTCAACACATTCAGGCAACCAACTTATTAAAACCTTTTGCGCCGTCTATCACTTTGAACCTCAACCTAAAAGCTAGCCATCCAAATTTGATTATCAAGCAACACAATGAGAATGTTGACCCTAATCTCCTGCTCTCCTTTTAGATAAAGTAAACGTACCCACTTTAGAATCTTACTTATCAGAATCTAATTCATTTCTTAATTCCATCTGGTCCGAGTCAAAAGAATTGTTTTCAAAGAATTATATATATTACGTATGCTTAATTGCTTATGGTGAAGGATATTACTCAGATTTTCATTTATATTGTTTTTCTCATGATGACTCTCATTCGTTTATATTTAATTATAAAATAATGTATGAATTTATTAATTTTGAAATGTCAAGGGGTGCACAAGTTTCAAAAGTTGCGTTCAAACTGAATCTTCCTGGCAATAATTCCCCTATTGTAATGGTGGGACACAACGTTTTATGTGAAATTTGGTAGCACCTTCGTGTACATGTCCCACCAGCAGAAGAAAACGTGCAACCATTGGATTGGATTCAATATGCTGCAAAAGTCAGCAAAATTGCAAGAAGACTTAAGCCCAGAAGTTCAAGTCAACACTATACGCCATAAAAATCATGATGCTACGTACACTTCACCTTTTGAATATAAGCTAGTCGTCGTATAGCGCTGGTGTAAGCGTACCATGGTTTATATTGTTCCATGTGGTGATTGTGCCCTAATGGACCTTGCTATTAGTGGCCGGCTTACTTGTTTATATAGATTCCATCATTAATTGAAAACAATATTAGAGAGACATATTACACTTACCATTATAACTAAGAGACATCTTATATATAATTGCACAAGGTGGTCTCCAAGTAAGCAATTACAAATGAGGGATATATATATATATATCTGTTCAAGGGTACTCTGCATCTCTTAAAGATAAAGATTTCAATTAGGTTAGTGACCGCAGCACTCTTCTACATTCACATGGTCTAATATAAGCTTTCATTTATATATTAGACCTTTCACATGCTAACTAGCTATGTTCAAGTCCTCCAGGCTTATAAAATCAGACTAAACTGCATCTGAAACTGGATATTTATATATTAATCTCAAACTTGTGCCTTAAGCTGAAACTAAAACTACCCAATGGTATCAAACTAGAACCTTAGAAGCCACGGTAATAGGCCAAAGTCCACGACTCTAAGTCCACTTTCAGGAAAAAAGAAAACCCCTAGTTCAAAACTACAAAGTCTAGCTAGCGTTTATATATATTGAATTGAAGTTGATAATTGTAGGCAGATTTCCCTAGTCCACATAATGTAAAAGACAATGGAGTTACAGAAAACAAAAATATATAATCGAAACCGCATGGGGTTTAATTCAACTCTATCCAAGAAATTTAGAGGGAATTCTATGTAAATTATGTAAAATGAACATTAAAATACAATATAATTGTAGCTGTCAATAAGGACATGCAGGAAACAGGTACAATAAATTCAAATGGAGTTATCTGCAAGTAGGGTAATAATTAATGTGTATACATTTGGTACGTAGTAGGCATGAAGTTGTCAAGGACTTGAAAATAAGACTCCCTAACTACGGAAGCTTGTGCTTGGATTTACCCTGATGATGTTAACGTTGAAGAAATTATTTTGGGGGCTAGCGATTAGCAAAGGTTGTTTGCACGGATTAAACAGATTAGTCAAATGAAAATTTGATGAATGTTTCAAATCATTTTGCTTTGCACCGTGCTTCATGTGAGTTAGAGTCAGCGTGACGCTGGTGTTGAGTAATAATCAAAAGATATAAAGGGAATTAATGATACGAATTGAACTTGTTTTTCTCAATTAATTCAATGAAGTTTCCTATACTGTTTGCACGCAATAGTATAGCATATATACTAACCCAACTTTTACAAAAACGAAGACCAAGTTGCAGGAAAAACAAAAAAGTATTGTATATATGGATAAGTTCAGCATTATTATTATTATGTTCATGGATTCTTTGGTTTTATTCGGACGAGGAATATCTGAAGTTTTACTTACCACCCACATATAATATATACTAATAGTAGGAACAAGTTGTATGGATTTGTTGGTTTATTACTTTAGAGTTTTAGATACTTGCAGATTTACAGTCAACGGTCTACACTACACGTATAAATCATAAATGGGTACACCAAAGTTGACTTAATTTCACCGGTCCAAAAAAAAAAGTTGACTTAATTTCACTGCTCGTATCCTACCAGATCACAGTATTGTAACTTGTCATAGGCTGGCACTAGCAGATCAAATTGCGTGGTTTCTTCTGCCTTTTGTAGGTCATTCGGATTACTTAATGTCTGGATCATAAACTTGGCTTTCAGACGAAGGGAAGAAAGAAAGAAAAAGCTAGTGGGGCCACGTTGACAAGGCCGTGCGCAGAACCCAAAACAAGAAGAAAGCTATGGCCGTTGACCAATTTAGACGGGGACCATTACAATTGGGCCGGATGGGATAGGCTGGCCTGACCCTTTCTACTTTAGCCCAGTAATCTCACTAGTCACAACTTAGCGGCCCAACACTGAAGCTGATGACTGGTGATACTGCAATTCTGCAGCGTTCACGACCCTATAAGTATCGACTGGGTTCACAGTCTGAAACCCACTTGCCAAAGCAAAGGATGGAAATTAAAGCCTTTACAGGGATTACAGATTGCTGGATGGATAGCCCATTGGCCCATGAACCCAATTACTAATAGGCCCAGGCTATATGAACCAACCTTTTCTGCTAAATTGACCACTTTTTGAAGCTGATGACTGGTGATACTGCAATTCTGCAGTGTTCACGACCCTATAAGTATCGACTGGGTTCAGAGTCTGAAACCCACTTACCAAAGCAAAGGATGGAAATTTAAAGGCCTTTACAGGGATTACAGATTGCTGGATGGATAGCCCATTGGCCCATGAACCCAATTACTAATACCATGCCTTATTAACCACTAAGTTATCCCTTGTTGCATTCAGTTGATTCAACTGTTCTGCAATCATACAATGATACCAGTTTTTGTCCATCAAATGAAAGCATATTTCATGGGTTCTTTCTCTTTGTTTTTATACTCCTCTTCTATAAATACCAAGGACGTTCACATAAGATAGATAGATCCCAAATACTCGACAAGTACATTAATACATCTTTCTGCATGTGCTGATATATATATATATATATATGCTCCCCATTTGACATCAAACATATTCATGCAGACGATTTGAACTAACAAGTAGATAGTCTACAGACTCTACACAAGTTAAAACAAGCAAACATACCACATATACTGTACTAAAACAAAGAAAAAGAAAAATAGTAGCAGTAGCAGCAATTGAACTTACTGATCTTCCTCTATGTTAGTAAGTTTGCATACATCCAAGGAGTTCTTGGCTCATTGCAAGGACCCAACTCTTCACATCAAGTAAATCAAGCCACTGAAATAACAGGATGCTTGAAATTCTGGTTCTGTTGGTGCCTGCTAACTGGGTTTTTCACGGACAGGCCTGGTGCACCAAAACAGAAATACTGGCTCCTCAGCCTTCTGTTAACCGAGCCTTGCTTAGCCAAATTTTGGGTTTCATCATCAACTACTTGGTTTGACCAAGATGTTGATGGTCCCGCAATATCAGTTTCAATGCAAACACCTTTCTGCTTATCTAGAGAACAAGGTGAAGAAAGTGATGATGATTTTGAAAACGAACTAGAGCGAGAACGACCCGGAACAGTGATATGTGGGATTGCCTGCATAACACCATGCCTTATGCCAGAGGCAAATTTCTTCTTGGCAGATGGACTTGATTGAAGACTCCTCACAGAAAGTGTCCGTTTGTTATTGGGAAGTGATGAGGGCTTTGCAAATCTCTGTCTAAGTGGCGTTGGAGTATCATCTGAAGTACTGGTGTTGCATATCTTCTTTGATGACTCTACCGAACCCCAGTCCACTGATTTCTTGAATCTCTCAGGCTTTTTTGCTTTAATCCGGGGCCATCCAATGACACGTTTCCATTGTTGTGCTGCATAATTTACAGAACCTGCTGGTTTTTTATGGTTGAAAGAGCTACGGTTCTCATTGTTTGGGTCAAATGAACTGATCACTCCCGGCGATGATGAATTCGTTCCTGCGCTATGGTGATCAGCACTGGCATCTGATACATTTTCAATGCCTGTGTACAAAAAGATTTCTGTGTCAGAGATTCTAAATGAAGTGCCAGGACTGCCTCCATCGCCTTGCATCTTTAACCGGGAAGCAATGGCTTTTCTTGCATTGTAATCCTGATCACCAAATATTCCCCCAGCTGAAATCAACTGCCTAATTAGTATATCAGATGATGCAGAACGAGGCCATTGCCTGAGGTAATCAAGTGCAGTCATACCATCTACATCACGAACATTCACATCAATTGATTGAGCCATCATCAGCAGTTGCACTAAGTCAGAGTGAACATTCCCAATGATTGCTGTGTGAAGGGCAGTCCGGCCTTCATTGTTTTTGGCATTGATGATGTCTTCAATGTTGAAAGCTTTCCTACATACCAACTGCTTCAGGAGATGAATTTGTCGGTCCAATCTTCGGAATGCAGGAGTTTGAAAACCGGATATAGCCTTGTGAAGAAACGTTTCTCCAGAGTTGTTTTTCATAGAAATGGACGAAGGAGATGCTGATATAAGAGCTTCAACTGCAGCTAATTGTCCCCTAGAAGCAGCCACATGCATTGCTGTGTTGCCTCGATGATCGGTGGAGTTTATGATATCAAAGGATGCTAAAAGGTAGTTCACCACCTGCATAAATGGCAACATTTCAAGTTTAAAAAAAAAAATCATTGCAATAGTTCAAGTCAGGCCATAGTCTTGATCTGAATCATGGAAGGTACAACCTCTGTCTTATAATAGATCAACAGGTACGATGTCTAATTAACTATAATATAGTCTAAGTTTTACACCTTCCAGAGAAGTTTATGGAAGATCTATCCATAACGAGAAAAAAATCATATGGACCTACAAATGGAAGGTTCTTTCATGGTAAATTCAGAAAGTTTTGATAAAACTTTGGAACAATCATGAATCAGTCATGTCAAATCTATGGCAGCAAGTATGCCTTAAATATCTATATCAGGATTCAAGGTATGACTTAGGTAGTAAATCAACAAAAAGGAAAGACAAATCAAATCTTTGCTAAAACAGATATAATATAAGTGGGAGGCTCACCTCAACCCGCCCTTTCCCAGCTGCTGCATGCAGGATAGTTGAGCCCTGAATATCTCTATAAGCCAAAACATCAGAACAATTAGAAAGAAGCTCCTTCAAAATGTACAAATTTCCTCCTCTAGCAGCAGCATGAATGGCCCTGTTAATCATCTCCCATTTGTAAAGAGAAGGAATCTCCCCAATGTGTTCCTCCAACTCTCCACCTTTGCCTGTCATAAATCTCGGCGAAACTGCAAAGTCAAAGAGCAGCCTGAAAACCTCAGCATTCTTACTTCTAGCAGCAGCATAGAGAATATCAGTGACACCATATTCTCCTTCCCCAAAAACAAGAAGAGGGTTTCTTTCAAGTAGTTCTTGAACAAAACCCAGTTCCCCAGCTGAGGCAGCTGTGTACATAAGCCATCCGCCATAACCAGCCCGGATGAGAGAATTTTTCCCTTTCTTGGATTCACACTCAACGAAAAGCTTTCGAGCAACCTGTGAGCGATACTTGGCTACATCATCAAATTGTTCTTCATCATCCCATACAGTCTCAAGGCGGCGAATTCGGCGTAGAGATGTGAGCTTGATAAGATGATTGCTGTCAATGCGAAGGAGCTCTCGAACCAAGTCATACTGACCATTTGCAGCTGCATAATCAATCGGAGAAGCATACCACCATTGGTCTCCGGTGCTCTCCCACCGAAGAGGAAAATATGTAGGAGGCATTCTGAAGATGACACAAACTAGAGACTTGTGGGTACGAAATGGTAAAGAGAGACGATGTTTAGGAATACTTGATCCAAACACAATTCAACAAGAAAGTATTGCTAAATGCTAGGTACGTGAATTAATTGAGCAAAACTTCTAAGTGGGACTCTTCAACATTAAAGAAGTAAATAAAGAACCAACAACCAAAATGAGTGAGAGTTAAGAAAACCAAAACACCAACATGAAGAAATAAATAAAGGAGTAATTAAACTCACACGAGGGGACGAGAAGAGAACCCTTTGGTATTAATTTAAGCAGTTGAACAACCTGCTTCTACGAAGTTCATTTAGAACTACTCTGACAAGGAAAATGAAGCATAACAGAAGCACATCAAGAATAATTAAAGAAGAATAATTAATGATATCAACTAGCTAGGTGATACGATAGAGGAAACAACAATCATTGCTTTCACAAATGGAAGCCAGAAAAAGGAACAGGCCCTTGGAGAAAAGTTGGAGAGAAACAATATATTTTTAAATTCTTAAGGCAAATATCATAATCGAACTATTGTTTGCGACAGAGTTTTGGGTTTATCAAGGTGGACTGGTGGATAACAAATAACCCCCCGCCAAAAAAAGAAGAAGAAAGGTTTGATGAACAGACACAAAAAATTACAATTTAATAAATAAAAAATCATATAAGATGAAAGGAGATTCCTTTTTGTGCAGTGAAAGTTGCAGATGCAGAGATAATGATGGTGTTACTGTTACCTAGGGCTTGTGTGTGTATGACTGTATCTGTATGTGGTTAGAGAGAATTAGAGAAAGAGATAAAATTTACTGATGTTGGTTGGAGTAATGATAGTGGAGGAAGCACAAGTAGTGGGTTGGATTCTTTGGACGATATTACCGTGCTCAAAGATGTTGGAGTGATCATAAAGAGGCTGAGCTTATCAGCTGGGGGCAGAGTGCTTTTAGAATTGGAGGAGCTTTTTAGTTTTTATTCATTTTTTAAATCAAATTAATCGAGGACTGACATTTGATTTGAACTTTGTTACATGAGAAAGAAAATGCCGAATGGTTCTTTAAGTTTTGATTCAGACCTTGTTCTTCTTATTACTTACTTTATTCTTTGGTTAGTTAGCTACTCTGTTTAGAAAAGCGTGGGTAAACTGTAAAGACTAAAGAGTGACACTTTAATTGCATAATCCACACTCTTGTCCCAGTCAACTACCCAACCAAAGAAAAAACTACTGTTTAGCCTTTGACTCCAGAATCTGGTATATATTCTAGGAATTTTACTTTTTGCTGAAACATCTTAGTAGTCTCAACAATTTTACTTGAAAAAAATATTGACTTTTATATCAATAGGAAAATTAACCCACTTCAAAACTTTAATTACTTTGGTTATAACAGTTCTTATCTCTCTCTAGGGAACAAAATCTCAAGAATTTTCAGGAGCTGAACTTCAAAAGAATTGTTCCAGGGACTTAATATAGGAATGGCCGGTGGCTTACTCAATCCAACTTGTATGCGCTGACCTTGATGGTTCATCTTATCAACTTATCAAGTTCATAAATTAATGTTGGGTCGGTGCAACCCACGACTTTTGACGTTAATGTTGCACTATATAGACTTTAAAACCAACCATGGTGTATAGGTACATTCACTACATTGTTCACCTATATAACATGCAAGAGACTTTGATTGTCTTTTTCCTAATTTTCTTCTCTCCTGCAGAAGAAAGTGCCATATATTGTTTATAAGTATGTATGTGCATATGCACTGTCAGCAGATCACATCCAAAATACTAAAGCATGAGAGGTGATGTTTAATACCAGAAGCTAATTAATGAGAGATTATAGAGCCTGTTTTGTTGGTACATATATTATATATAGTTAACTCTTTCCAAGAGTGCATGCTGAACTATGGTAGCCAAGATTAATTGCATATATCCTAGAGCTATGCATGTTGGCTTGGCTCTTTAAAAGCCCCAAATCCAACTACTCTGTCTTATTGAAACAGTACACACAGCACAGCTCTAAAAGCAAAAGATGCCACGTGAGAGAGGCAGCTTTTTAATTAACTTTTGGAGTACAACCACAACATTCAAAAGCTATAATAGGGGTGGGTTACTCATTTGAAGCCTTTAACAATAATAGTGCATGTGGGATGTCAAATTTCCGTTCCATTATTTGCTGTATCATATCATCTTCCTAGCTATACCCATGCCCTCTTTGCTTTTTTGCATCCATCACTACTAGTCTCTTTCTTTGCTTTAATGGAAGTCATGAAGCTTAACCTTCACATGGGCTGATGGGCATGCAGAAAGAAAGTAAAGCATGCTGTACGGACTGCATTTTAACATAGCAGTCCATCACTATCGGCAGCAACATATATATAGTGACTGGAGGTAGGGTTGGACCCTAAGGCACTATCATAGACTCATGCATGCTCTACATCATGTAAAATATACAAACTAGAGACAATTGAAGAATTTCGGACCACCAGACCATGTATACTAAAAGATATTTAAGCATATGATAGAAGATTCATATTCCTAGCTAGCTAGTTCATATAACAAGAGAAGTTCTGCTTATTGGACTATATATTCTGAACTATGAAGGCCAACTATATATATCAGTGTCAGCATACCTTCATGACAACGGATGTCCCACCAATTTGATGTAATAGAAAGGAAAAGGAAAACAGCAAGAACATTTCTACGAACCCCATCACTCTGAGATATTGGATAGAATGCGACCCACCATTGTTAAGTTGGGTAGGGGGGGACAGTAGGACTATATAGGATGGTGCCTTCCACCTATGATGTTTAATAGCAATGTCAAAAGGTTGGGCCCAACTAAATAATGGAATTGCATACCCAATGGAACCAGATCAATTGTATATTCCACACATCTTCAAGTTTAACCATTGCCCACCTCTCTCTCTCTCTCTCTCTCTCTCTCTCATATCCGCAAACTCTTTTCCTGATTCTTGTGATACCCATCAGAAAAGAACAGAGTAACTGACGTGAAGGACCACAACAAATTAATATACATCCCAAATGGCCAAACCCACGTCCATATAATTATAGCAGATTCCACTAATCAGGGAATTAATACTGTTATACTATCGTAAAAATGTAGCAGAATGCTAGTATTGAGCCTAATTGTGGTATACTGGTATAGTGCTCATCGAGGCTAAGCTGCTCCAAGGCAGACCCTTCCATAAAGCATATATATATACAACTGCTTTGTGAAAGTCAGTCAAAGAAGCATAGAAAGGCAACACACCTTGCATTGATTAGTGCAGGAAAATAGTAGCAACTATTGGTCAAAAAATCAACATATATATAATTGATGCTCAAGAAAGTAAAAGGTAGCCTCATCACAAGTTATACAGAGGAATAGCAGGGTAGGGGTTTTTTGGCAGAGTGCTAGTGTGCTAGTGTTAACCAACAACATGTGAAATGGCTTTGCATCAAATATCAAACATGATTGATTGTATTCTTTCAAATAGCATTAAATTAAATTAAATCAATTTCATCTCATCATTTCCACACATGCAAGACAATCATTCAAAGGAATCCCAGAAGATATATGTAGATGCAGTACAATCGACAAAGTAATGACATTGGTACCTTTTAGGATAATAATAGGATCTGCCCCGAACTTGAGGATATTGGCAACAACCAACCAATTACTGTACTGGACTTCTCTTGTTTTCTATTCCCCAACACTTGTCTGCTTTACCATGACCCTCAAATTTATGCAGAGGCTGATGTCTTAAGGCCCAATTGTTTTTGTAAAAGATAAATGGCGTAATGGCTTAGGCCCATTACTCAAACACATAAAGCCCAATGACAGATTGACAACCCATCGCCCACCTCGGAATTTCCTCTTTCCCAAGTTGTTAGGGTTTTATAGAAGAAAACCCACATAAACCCTACACGGTCACCCCCAGTCCTCATTTTTAAAACCCATTCCTCTCACCTTCTATCTCTCAAAGCATCGCAAAAATGGGAAGCAACCAAGCTGCTGTGTCCTTCCTCACCAACATCGCACGCGCCGCCTTCGGCCTTGGCGCCGGCGCCACCATCGTCAACTCCGCGCTCTACACCGTCGACGGCGGTCAGCGCGCTGTGCTTTTTGACCGGTTCCGCGGAGTCATCGACGACACCGTCGGCGAGGGGACCCACTTCCTGATCCCATGGCTCCAGAAGCCCTACATCTTCGACATCCGTACCCGGCCCCACACCTTCTCTTCGGTCTCGGGCACCAAGGACCTCCAGATGGTGAACCTCACGCTTAGGGTTCTCTCCAGGCCAGAGGTCTCTCGCCTCCCTCAGATCTTCAAAACCCTAGGGCTCGAGTACGACGAGAAGGTCCTCCCCTCGATTGGAAACGAGGTTCTGAAGGCCGTGGTTGCCCAATTCAACGCCGACCAGCTGCTGACGGAGCGTCCGCACGTGTCGGCTTTGGTGCGCGAGAGCCTGATTCTCCGTGCTAGGGATTTCAACATTGTGCTGGATGACGTGGCGATTACGCACCTGTCGTACGGGGCGGAGTTCTCGCGGGCCGTGGAGCAGAAGCAGGTGGCACAGCAGGAGGCGGAGCGGTCCAAGTTCGTGGTGGCGAAGGCGGAGCAGGAGAGGCGGGCTGCTATTATTCGGGCCCAGGGCGAGAGCGAGGCTGCCAAGCTCATTTCCGATGCGACTGCTTCGGCGGGTATGGGCCTCATTGAGCTCAGGCGCATAGAGGCTTCTAGGGAGGTTGCAGCCACGCTTGCCAAGTCGCCGAACGTGTCTTACCTTCCTGGGGAAGCAAACATGCTCTACGCTCTCAACCCACGTTGATGGTAATATCATTTCACATTTTTGGATTCTAATTCTTCTCTCTGCGCCTCATTTCCTTTTCTATGTTATGTTTGTTTTGCAAATTGCAAATTCAATTCATTGTAATTGTCGAATAATTTAGCCTGAATCTCTTTTGGTTCATATATTCACAAGTGTAGTTAAACCAATCTAGATTGAAGAGACAAGCACGATAAGTGATGAAACAAATTAACTATTGGAAAGAATAGCATTGATTAGCTTTCGAAACATATTGGTTGGTTGTGGTAGTTAAGCTTCACATTGCCTTTGTTTTTGGCCTTAGGTATACTAGTCTTGCATCTTGTATTTCTCAACCTATAATTTTAAATGGAATGAGAGGGCAAGTATTTAAGATTTCAAAGCTACAGAGCTGGATAAAACTTTAATGTAGAGGAAATTGGAAAGCGAAGATTAATTTGCGCTGACTTTCGAAATTCGGTTCCCAAGTAAAACACATTTATTTGGTTGTGGTCTACATACACTTCAGCTATGAATGAGATTCATTTTTCATTTCTTTCCACCTCTCATATATCTTGATAGCACAGTTACACATTTAGAATTCTTCCAATGTAAATTAGTTTTAAGGGAAAATATGGTGGATTTGATTGTTCTTTTGGAGTCACTATCTAAAGAACTCCTTACATTTCACAATTTAAATTATATCATGAAAGCAGACATATTTAATAATCGAGTGTGAACTATTCCAATTTGCAGGTCCCAAGATGTGGTATAAAGCAAGACTGGTTCCATGAATACACTGAAGTTCTCTGTGTTTAATTTCTTTAATTTTTGTTTTTACTTGGGACATAGATTATCTAAAACTTCTTTTAAGTATCAAAGTTAATGTCTTTGGAAATTATGGAAGTTAATGTTTTAGTAAATTGCTCTGCATAAATGCGTTTTAAGAACATAAATACAAGTTGGAGCCCTTTTGTTGATATGTCGCTGGGCATGTTATGTTTTACCAAATTTGCCAACTTTTTCAATGTTGTTTATCAATCAGTATGGTCCGTTTCAGAATAGGTGATTGAGATTTATTATCCATCTATTTAGGTTTTGGAACTTAGGTTCTCACTTCCCAGTCAACATTTATTAGCGTTGCACTCACAATTCAAGCTTGCTTTCTATTTGCTTAAATAAAGTTAAAATTCGATAATGGTCATTGTCTTGATACATTGGCTTTCGCAGTCGTTGATAATATTGCAATTCAATATTACAAACAGTAATCATGGTAGGTCCATGTGCCTTGGTAGATTATAGAATTGTAATTAATTATACACTTTACATGAAATGTAAAGTGAGCTGAAGGTTCTCCTATTATTGGGAGAAAATTTCACACGGAAATGTAGACTGGGATGCAAAATTATTTAATCCAGTTATTAATGGATCCTAAAATTAGAATAAATTCATTAATTACTGTCGATCTTGAGAGTGCCTAAACTTCCGATGGTGCCTTGTTCCGACTTAA
This sequence comes from Purshia tridentata, assembly GCA_003254885.1. Classification (NCBI taxonomy): domain Eukaryota; kingdom Viridiplantae; phylum Streptophyta; class Magnoliopsida; order Rosales; family Rosaceae; genus Purshia; species Purshia tridentata. The sequence continues at coordinate 77,761 of QANT01004768.1, read as the reverse complement.
AAAGTCTTGAACCTTGAGTCAGCCAATATCATCTTCTAAAATCTAAACCCACAACAAGACCATTCAAAACCTCCGCTGCAATTAGCAAACAGATCCTCTAAGTAGAGTACAGTAACTGATTACTGTTTAAGGGCATAATTAAGAAAAATGGTATATAAATCTCAAGTTGGATCTCATGCCAATACTGTGCAATCGGTTTGCGTTAGGGGGAATACAATTTAACCAAAACTTGTAACAAAGAATTGGATGCTCTACTCACTCCACATCAACATCATTATGCTCGCACCGCTTATTTCACGGAGTTAACCAATAAATGATTAATAAATAAAATCGAAAAATATACCCTTGATGCCAATCTTGATCTTGCTCATGATGAATGTAATGTCGTAAACCCAAAGAGAGTGAAAGTGAAAAGGATTGTTGTCGTGGTCTGTGAACGAGGGAGATTGTTCTATTTATAATTCCCTTAAACATAAAACTGGGGCGAATTTGTCGAACCTCGCCTGGAAACCAGTGTGTACCACCACGCACACATACACTAGCCGAGATCATCGTGTGGGTTTGGATCCTATTGACTGATGAAGCGGCCTCGTGGCCGTTCATTTCGACAAAGATCCACGATGCAGAATTGGTAAGAAGTTGTCACAGTAAAGTGAGAAAAAAATAGTAAATTTGATTGTTGACTTGTTTCTAATTCTTCAGCAGTTCTATTACAGTCTTATAGAAACGTAGAAATATTTCGTTTCCTGAGAGATCCATCCGAAACAGAGCATATTAAGCGATTTTTCATAACGTGAAGGAAGCACTGGCACAAAATTGAAGAACTATTACTGCCTTGGCTTGTAACTTGTAATTATTCATAGCTTTTGAAATTTTGGATGAGAAATCAGAGGCCATAACATTCATACATAGCTTAGAAAGTTAGAATGTACAAATACAGGACAATACATCTTTACAATGTTAATTCAGATGGCTGGCACTTGCTATTTACAACATGAATCAACAAATTTAGTGCATGGCCATCCATACCATAATGTGGTCTATGACTAGTTGGACAAAAAGAAAAAGAAAATTCCAACTCATAAAGTTGGGTTAAAGCTAAATACAAAATTCCTTAGTCCCCCAGAAGTCTCACCCCCTGGTACATTGCACCAGATTGAAGATCATCTAAAGTATCAATGCGTCTATAGCCACTCAATTCTCTTAAACCCATCAAGCCACGACGTGTGAGAAAATCGCGAAAATCATCCTCAGTGTACAGTGTAATTTCTTCAGTACTAACTATGTGGTCAGAGTCATCATACAGGCAAAGTTTTATGGTAATTCCTGCCAAAACAAACATATAACGCTACTTACTATACATCCAGTAAACCAAATTGCAGTTCCATAATATTGGAAAAGAAAAATGTATTCTTATGATTCTAGGATACCTTCATCAAGGTGAAGAGTGTAATTTCCCAAAGGCATATCCCTATCGAGACTCCGGACAACCAGATCTTCATCCTCCAACCAAAATGCCCGCTTAGTTCGTATTCTGAACGCTGACTTGATTGCCTCCTTAATTGCATCAGCAGTCCCATCAATACCAATCCTTCTGGTGTATTCCCCCAACTTTACAGTTATAATCCTTCCACAATAAGAAGAGTGGCCCTCCCCTCCTGCCATTAAAAGATTACATGCTTCAAACATCGTAACTTTGCAACTCTCACAAGATGCATCAGTTTAGGGTCATGCTTAGTCTCTTATTAGTTTATCTATGTATGAATGATCCCGAGCCTCAACACAGAGACAAAGAGAGAGAGATGAACAGGAAAAACAACATTAGTAACACAGCTAAAATCGGAAGGCAGCATGCTAGCATAACTGCATGATCACAAATCTGTGCATAGTTAGACTAAGCAATTCAAATGTAATGTAGTGTGAGTGAGGTCATGAAAATTGCATTTTTGGATGAAGGCTGTATTAGACTGAAGGTGGTGGCTGTGCAAATATATAGGTCTGGAAACATTCCCACTGCCAATTGAAGCAGCATTTCAACAAGCATTACCAATCTTTTAAAAGTAAGCTTTGGCATTGCAATTCTATTTGTGAAATAAAGCTCACCATTTCCAGGGCCCTCTCTCCAGTTCCAGGGAGGAACCCCACTGGCTGCAGCTACATCAGCTGCAGTAATAGCAAGCGGATCACCATCATGATCCAACTGCCTTTCCAAGTTCACTGCTGATCGATCAGTATCTACTAACAAAGAGAAGAAATAAGCTTTTACGAATTACATACATGCCATTCAAATTGCAGCAAAAGATATATATGGTTGATTTCAAAAGCTTCGCCAATAGGGCTAGACTTGGTAATTCAGCATTTATCAAAATGCAGAAAAGAAAGGGAACCTATTATACCTTCCATGGGTCCAAATGGAATACTTGCATCCTCAAGACCTGTAATTTAAAACAAAAAACAATAAAATGAATTAATTGAGAAAAAAGGGTAAGCATTTATTTATGAAATTAGAAAGAGAATCGAGTGTCTGACCCTTATCGGAGAAGCGTATAAAGGAGTCGAGCTTGGGAGAAGGTGCGGCGGCGGAGACGGCGGCAGTGGTAGCAGTGGTGGGAGCAGAAGGTGAAGAAGTAGCAGTGTTCTTGGTCCTGTCTCGGAGCAAGTCCTGGAGGTCCTCGTAATAGGACATTTTGGCGGAGCGACTGCCACAAAGTTTGAGTTGGTGGCGGGCCTTCTTGAACTCTTTGAGCAAGTTTCTCCACTTGTCCGTACACATGGTGGGAGATCGATCGAAGCCCTTGTCTCTCATCTTGGCGGAGATCTGGTCCCAGAGGTGCTTGTTGGACTTGGAAGTGTTGAAAAGGCCGTCCACCTCGCGCCGAAAGTTTATGAGGCTTCGGGTCTCTTCTTGGACCCAAGTCTCGGCCCGCTTCTTCGGGGCTCTCACTTCCTGCTCCTCTCCTCCGCTGCTGTTGATGTTGTTGTTGTTGTTCTCCCCCAGGATCATCATCATCTGCTGCTGCTGCTTTTGGTTCTCATGAGCTGGCAAGCTGTCATTCGCCACCACCACCTCCATCATCATCTCTCTCTCCGATTCTTCTTCTTCTCCTCCTCCCCCCTTGTACAAGTCAACCGGACGGGCCTTTTCCGAGAGATACATGTCCGATTGTTATTGGTTGAGTTTGAGGGCTGTAGCAATAGGATTGGCATGTAGACTGTAGCAGATAATTGCAGAGCGGAGAGAAAGGACAACGCCACAAAGAAAACGAGGATCGAGCGATGGGACTGCGGTCTGCAGTCAGTGTTTGTTTGTGTGCGAGTTAGAAAACTTTGAAGGAGGGCGTGTAGCATATGGACGCGTGTTTCCTTATCTTGGTACAAAATTAACGCTAGATTCTCTGGGATTATAATAATCTGAAAATCAATTCAGAAATTTGAGAATCCCATCGAAATTCAAGTGTATTTAATTTAAAATCTTAAAAGTTTTCTAGAAATTTAGGTACCGTGTATTTAATTTTTTATTGGTTTAAAGTATTTCATTAAATTGTGAATTTTGGTGGATTTTGAACTAAAAAGAAAGACTATGAGAATTTCAATTTTTTTATAAAATTTATAAAATCTGCAAGAGTTTATAAATTCTTTAAAATATATCAAAATCCCTTAATATAAATTATACATATGTTATGTAATAAAATGATCGAATATGTTACGACAAAAAAAAAAAAAAGAGCTTTTTTTTGTCTTTTTTATCATGGATAATGTTTCAAAATGGTAAATCTGCCAATAGACGATGATTATTGAGGAACATTTCATATTTCACGCCCACGCATGGTGCTTAAAAAGCAAAAATCAAGGATACCTCTTGTCTGTGAGAGTCAAATGCGCGACTTTATGCAAAGAGAATCACCCTATACAAATATGATATGATTAAAAAAGGAAAAATTACACAACAATTCATGGCCAAGTAACTTAAACTTCAAAGCTAAAGAAAAATACTCATACTAAAATTAGTAATTACTAGTAGTCATGTTCAAAAAAATTGTTTTACTCATAAAATTACAAGTATTTATGGTCAAGAAAAATACTCATACAAGTCAGTAACACAAACAAATTTATCTACCAAGATCACTTGGTGAAGCCAAATCGCCTATGCAGCATCATCTACCACCAATCTAGATATCCCCTGATTTTCCAACATTTGATCTATGATTTTCTTCAGTGCAGGTGCACTCACCCCATTTTTCTGATCAACGAAACAAGATCTACCTTCTTCAGCGGCCTTGCCAAGCTGGGGGTCCATTGGTACCTTCCCCAGAAAAGGTACCCCCATTTCCCTACACATTTTTGCAGCTCCACCACCACTACTATCAAATACCTCAGTGGAAGCTATTATATTGAACGATTCTGGCACTCTCTTCCTCAGAATCTCCCTAAACCATTCTGTGACATCTTCTTGCTCACCGTCTCTGTCATCTTCAAAAATTTGAAATCCATCACAGGCTGGCACAAGCTACTCATATTCTCAACAACCCCAACCAGAACTCCAACTTTCTTGCAGAAACTTACTTCTTTCCGAACATCAATCAGGGAGACTTGCTGTGGAGTGGTGACTATGATTGCACCATCTATTCCAGCAGCATCTAGGTATTGAACAATTGAAATGTGCTCATCCGAGGTTCCAGGAGGGGCATCAACTACCAAAAAGTCAAGTCCACCCCAATAAACATCCTTCAGAAATTTCTTAATCAGATCATTTTTGCGTGGCCCCCTCCATACAACAGCATCATCAGGGTTTGGAAGCATAAACCCAATTGACATGACACCAAGGTTGGACTCAACATAGATAAGGAGACCACCCAAGAAGGCTCTGATGGATTTCTTCTCCTTCTAGGCCAAGCATCTTTAGGATGCTTGGGCCACAAATGTCAATGTCAAGAAGACCCACCTGGAAGTCCATAGCTGCTAGTGCAAATGAAAGCTGGGCAGAGAATGTGCTCTTGCCAACTCCACCTTTTCCTGATACAACCAGTATCTTATGTTTTACGATGGTCATCCTTTCTGCAATTGCAACCAAGTCTGCAAAAACACATATACAAATCATGAAGATAGAAGCACATCATTCTTGAGTCATACAAGAGAATTTTAGTAAGGACTAGTTGTTTGCAAGGGACCAAAACTTGCACAGTTGCACAAAGAATAAAAAACACAGATGGGTTATTAATTTGATGCCTTGACATAACTACTTAATGAAACTTTGAAACAAAACTAGCAACCCAGCTACTGATAATTGTAACCATCAAAATTCATACTTCGATCAAACATTAAGTTCAATTATATAGAACAACTGCTTCACTTAAGATATAACATTTGCTTCACAAAAAGAAGGGGGGAAAGAAAGACTTATTACTGCATCTTGGAACTAATAAGAAGCGAAATAATTGTGCTTCCATTAAGATGCGGCAACATGAGTAGGACCGAATAGAGAGAAAATTTTATTTAGCAAATTCACTTAATGTACAAGTACAGTTCAGTGAACAAATTATGCTACCATTAAGATGTCACAACTTGACCAGGGCCAAATGGGAGAAATAAAATAATACAATTTAAAAACTCCATGATCAGCAATCATCAATGTCCTGAAATTCACATAAAGCATCCACTTTTGCTTGTTCTTCTATATGGGCCAGAGTTAACCAACTCACAGTAACAGAAAAGCAAGAATTTCCCAAGAATCAGTAGAACAATTACCCAAATCTAACTATAAGTTGCAGATAAAAGAGACCAAAAGCAAAGCATAGGTGTATGAAATAAGCAATAAGAGAGAGAAAGGAAACCAGGGTCAGGGCCCTTTGGAGCAGTAGCACAAACTTGTTGATTCGGGCATCATTGGCAAGTATCAGATTTTCCCGCCGACTCGGATTGAGGACCCGGGCAATCTGGAAAATATCCCAAGAATTTAAACATTAACAATAAGAAGTGAAAATTAAGACATCCCAACTGAACAAAACCCAGTAATCTTCAGGGTTTATAGGTATCAATTGTGAAGAAAGGCTTACGTTCATTGGCGTCTTCCGGAATATTCCCGTTCTCCATGACGCTTTTCCCGCCTGTATTTCACAAAGAGAGTCGGCCACAGATATGTAACTACGTAACGACTAACGACTAACAGGTAGCGTTTAGGTCAATTCATAGGTTCTGCTTGAATTGTTCGACAGATGGTCGGTTTTGGAAAACCCGTGATTGACCCACCCGATTATGGTCGACTTGGAGTATTTGGCCTCTTTGTTATTTTTATTTTTTCACTTTTTCTTTTGACCAAAGAAATCAATGAAAATTTTAAGAGTTCACCCTTTTAAATGAATATGGCACATTGTTGCATATAACTATATGACAAGTCGTAAACTTTGGTATGATATTTGTGATTACTTGTTCTTGAAGGAATAGAGTTCATGTTCTGCTCCACTTACGAGTCGTAACTCTATTGAAGCTTAAAAAACCACCTTTGAACCAAATCTAATTATGGGATCCAACACTTAAGTGGACGGATCAAACCATAAATATTTGTTCTTGTGGCATGCGACAAACAGATCATGTGATGGAAATTCTGTAGCGAAGAACGGGTTCATTGCACAAGAATGAAATGACACTCAAAAGGAGAAAACGACAAGGAACAATACCAAAGCAACAAGAAACTGATTATTTTGTAAGTATATCATTCGTATTTATTAACCATCGCCTTGTTTAAGACAACAAACAGTTACGTCTGATGCCTTAACGATCAACTATTTATACTACACATTCCACAAACTTCGTAAGGCAAGATCCTTTAACAGATCAGGCCTCCAACTGCAGCCTAACAGGCTCCAGCGGCCAAGCTATTACAAAGCTTTCAAAAACTCCTCCAGCTCAGCCAAAACTTTCTGCTTGACCCCATCGCTGCTGCTCTTCATCTGCATCCATTAAACTCCTCAAAAGCTTGATGATGATGATGAATATTGCTTCCATTAACAATCAATAGCTACTTACACGTACTGCTTGACCTTTTTTACCAAAAAGAATACTGCTCAACTTCCACCAGTAAATTTTCCAAGAACTTTTCTTCATTGCCCTTGGACAAGTCTCCAGGACTGGAACCACTTTGGAACAAGCTTATAACCATGTTCAAGACAACCTTCTGAATCTCTCTTATACTCCCTCTAGTTTCTTTTTAATGTTTTCCAATCAATCCTTCTTGTAAAATCTCTTCCCACTTCTATTCTTCTTTTCTGATTTTTTTTTTTTTTTCGTTTTCCTTCCAGGAGATTATTCTCCAGCTTGACAAGTTGCAACTTCCTCATGGTAATAAAAACCCTCACTGTGGCAACTAAGCATGCATTAAATGTGCATTTTTTAACAGCCAGACCTTGTAGATTCCAATCCATAACTGACAGCAAACAAACATGAGATGCCTTTTCCATCAGCCAAAAAGGCAAAATTGATACCTGTTCTCCTGACAAAATATGGCACACTTGGAAGTACCCTTTTCCCCATGCCTCTCTTGACAGTTGAGTAGGTTCTCCAAACAGTCCAAACAAAGCAAGTCTAAACAAAATGTCTCCTCGTAATCAGTGTCTTTAAGGCAGCACCCGCAACTAATACAGCGAGCTATGCAGAGTGTGCAAGCCCTGCACATCTGAGAAGCATGATGTTTCCCTTGGCAACTCTCTGCTGGGCAATCATAAACTAAACTTAGTTTCTGGCACCTGGGGCAAGCTTCAATGTCGATGGCACAATCATCATCACAAGAGAGATGCGACAGCCCACCATGAAAAAACCGTGGTTTTGGGGCTTTAAGATGAATGTGGTTATCTGAGCCAAGCAAAAATTTCAACTCTTCGAACTGCTTGTCTGTTATACCAGAGAGACCACCAATTCTCAACTGCTTTATTCCAGGTTTGCCTACAGACTTCAAGGTCCTTAAGTTTAACAAGATGGCCTCAACACTTATTTTAAGACATCCTGGAACACTTAACTGCATAATGAAAAAAGTGTACATTCATAAGTTTAATGCATTAGAAAGAACCATTTCTTTTGGTTGAAGCATTAAGAAGAACTTAAACCACATAAAAATAAGGTATAATGAACACCTACATTTAACTTGATCAATACAAGGGGCATGAAATCCTTAAAGAGCACAACAGGCTTTACAAGATAAAAACTATGCAGACTTTCAATTTCAGTTAAGTGATCAATAAACACAATTTACAACCAAAAAAACTAACACAGACGCAGCATCAAGAGCTGCCTGAATGGTCAAATTTATTGATATTAACTGAAAGGAGATGGAAAATTCCTTTGAAAACTTATTCAGTTTCTTGATGTTGTATAGACATGACAGCAAGCATAGATACCAGAATAAATTAAAAGGTACCCATCAATTAAAATCCCTAGTAACCAAAATAACTCACCTTTGTCAGCCTTGGGTTGCTGTCAAACACATGCTGCAGCCCACTATCAGTGATCCTTGCGCAATGCACCAGACTCAAGGTTTGAAGAGTGCCTTGAGCCCTGCTGGTTAACTTTACAAGAGCTTCATCAGTGATCCTCTCATTCAACGGCCAATCAATGTTAATACTCCTCCATAGAAGAGGGTCAGTTCTAACTGCATAACACAAAGACCTGCAAACCCTTTCAACTGAAAGAAGGTCCTTAACACCAAGATAAGCCAATGCATAAAGCATAGCATCATGCGGAGCACCCCCATCACCATTGGAATACATTATGCTACAATCCTGCATTTCCGTAGTTCCAACCTGCAGTTCCTTAGCTCCATCACTGACATCGACGTTCCCCACATGGCTAAAACTTAGAAACTTCTCCACATTACCATCCAACACAAAAGCTCCATCATTGATCCCAAAACCATCAAAGCTATCATATGGAATTGATATTCCATCAAATTTCAGGTCACTCACTTCTGGCTGAAACTTCACAGCACTATTCCAAACCCAATTCAAACCTTCAAATAATCCACCATCAATCATCTTTGTCTTTGCTTCATCCACCCCAAAGTCATAAGATTCATAATCCTTGGAATACATTCTAGTTCCAACCTGCAGTTCCTTAGCTCCATCACTAACATCCAAGTTCCCCACATGGCTAAAACTCATAAACTCGTCCACATTGCCATCAAATACAAAACCTCCGTCATTGATCCCAAACCCATCAAAGCTATCACATGGAATTGATATTCCATCAAATTTCAGGTCACCCATTTCCGGCTGAAACCTCACAGCACTGTTCCAAACCCAATTCAGACCAGCAAAAAATCCACCATCAACCATCTTTGTCTTTGCTTCATCCACCCCAGAGCCATAAGATTCAAAATCCTTTTCAAAACCTTGAAGCCAACCAGTGATAGCCGTAAAAGTAGACTTTATCTCCATTCCAAAAGGATCAACAGGCAACCGATCAACAATATCATCAGCAGAAGGCTCACAATAGCCACCCAGGTCAGTCTTAAGATGGGTATTCTTCATATCCAAATTGGAACTCCAAGAACTTGACGAATCGTCAAAAGTACCACGCAAATTCTTTTCTTTGGGATCCATCACATACCCATTAGAGTAGCTGGCAGAAGAACACAAACTATGCTCTGTCGAAGGATACGTAGGTAAGATTGAGCCACAAGAGAGATTCAAAGCCATCCTTTGGACCTAAAAGATAGAATAGAACGCAAGCTTTATACCAAGAAACCTGGATTTTCTTGCAGACAATAATCTAGACAGCCGACTAGGAAAGATTGAAATCTAAAGCGAGTAGAATACAAGGAAAACATTTAATTCCAGGGGGCAGACAATTTGAAAGGAAACAAAAAAGCACCCGAAATTTCAGAGCTTTCTGAATCAACGAAATAACCCAACTTTCCAATAGACTGATTCTCAAGGAAAAACAAAGAAGTTCATAATTGGGCACAAGTACAAATGAAGCTGAATTACAGAATAAAGAAAGATTGGTGTTAGAGAAACCCTAGTGAAAAATGTTATTTTTTTTAGCAACAAACAAAAAAAAAGGAGACTCAGAGAAGCAATTCTAATGCGTGTGGATTAAGAGAAAGAGACGAAGAAGGAAAGAAAGAAAGATAAACAAAGATTGAAACGGAATTGGAAATCAAAAGTGGGTGCTTGAATTTACCGAATCTGATGCGGACGACAAAAGCAGAGGTTTGACCAACCATGCAAGCAAAGGACCAACTAACCGACGACGCAATGCAGAGAAAGAGAGAATGAATGAAAACCAAATAGGAGGAGAGAAGAAGGAGGTAACAGAATTTAGAAGGAGAGGAAAACAGAGCGTGCGTGCTAAAATTAGGGGCACAGAGAGAGACAGAGAGAGAGTGAGAGCAGGGAAGGTTGGGAAAAGGACGCGTGGAGGGAAAGAGAGTGGCGGGTGACAAGTCTTCCTTCCTGGTGGTGGTCCCTTCTTTGCCTTCACCAACAACGACTCGCCTCTCTTTCGCTTCTCTCTCTCTCTCTCTCCTTCCCTTGCTACTTGGGAGAGAAGGTTTCAGATTCGTTAGTATCCTTTCAAGTTTCAACCTTTGACTTACTTGCTTTTGCAGAAAGTATATATATCTTTTCTTCCCTTTTTTTTTTTTTTGCCTCTATTATTTTTGTCCCTAATTAAATTCAAAGCTTTACGTTTTCCTTCCTCTAATTTTTGGAAATCTTGTCATATTTTCATTTTACCCATTACCGAACCCACTCTTAACACTTAAACTAACTAGAAAACTTTAACTCAAAAATTATCATTACCATTACCACCCCTAAAAAAATAAATAAATAAAAATATTATCCGGATTTATATTATATATTTTTATAATAAATGATGTAATAATTTTTACTATTATAAAGCCATGAAACGCTTTTGGTATTATAAATTTTATCAAATTTTAAACTATCATATATATATCTTTTATTCAACTTAATAAATAAGCGTATAATTATAAAATGTAAAAATTAAAATAAAATTTTAAAAATAAAAAACACTCCACTATTTTGAAAAATAGAGAAAGTAATGAGAATTTATTAAATAATAAAAATTAATATAAAAAAATATACAATATAAATATTAATTAACACTTGCAAACACGTTCTAAGAGTTTAGTAACTAATAAGTATGCGTTAATTATTACTAGAGTAGTGATAAAATAATGTTGATAGCTATTTATTTCAAATGAAATTTGTTTCATGGCTCACGCTAAAATTTATTTATTTCATCAGTAATAATCAATGACAATAACACATGTAATGCCACATTATTTAAGATTTAAATTTAAAATACAAATTCAGTATTCATGGCAGGATAGTTAATTATACCTAACAAAAAAAAGAAGTCACGACTCACGAGATGCTTCTAACCAAGTGTCGAAGCATTAAATTCCTGTTTTTTGGCCAATAAGCATTAAACTCTTAACGTAACCAAGAAACAAAAATATTTCTGCCGATCAGGCTAATTTAGTCCATTTAATTTAAAAGAAAAGAATTTGATTATTATGGTTAATATCTGAACGAGATATTTGGCCACTTGGAAAAGTTAAAAGATGAACTTTACTAATTGTGAATTTTGACATAGCATTCTATCTACTCTATTGTGGATACTCCCTTATAAATATATTATCTTCCCAGAAAATCCAAAATAAGTTAATCTTACGCATATTATTTAACTGATATTATCTATTAATTTAAAATGTAAGTTGTGCATCAGAATATTATCTTTATGATACTTAGCATAAAGGAACGGCTAAGGTATCTTCCATTGATTAACATAGAAATTATATTTATATTACAATCAAAGAGCCTTGGAAAGAAGGGTAGGGGAAAGCCCGCAAGGTGATGTCTTGTTTTTCCACTCTAAATACACAACATACCGCACTCTTATTCTGGATGTATAGCTTTTATCAAGCTTGCATGTAAACACAACCAGTTCATGTGTCGCTGTATAAGTGCAAGCCCCAGCTGATCGCTAAAAGGACAAGCATTCTACAAGGTGGGAGGGATCCATATATATCCATGTGTCTGTACATAACCAGCTTTTTCTAGCAGTGCATCGGCTTGTGCAGGACCCCGACTGCCTGGTTGGTATGGAAGCGGCTTCAGCTCACCATTGTCAATTCTGTGCAGAAGAGGTGTGAAGATTTCCCAGGCCGCCTGATAATTAAAACAATAAACCAGTCATTTCCAATAGGAAAATGGTCGCCTGATGATTAACATAATAAATTTGTCTGCAATGTTTGTTACCTTCAATTCATCTCTGCGTACAAAATGTTGTTGATCGCCTCTTATTCTGTCAAAAAATTTGCATTGTCATTATTGAAAATTAATGGACAGATAACATAATAATATTCAGTTCTTTGTATCCTATGTATTAACATTCAGTTGCACTAGTCAGCTTCTTGCATCCCATGTATTGCTATAGCAACGGGTTCAGATCATGTAGTCACTATTTTAACATTTACCAGCCCTTCAAGTTGAGTAGACCTCAATCTTTATCTGTTCATTGGTTATAACAAAAGCAGCATATGGGCTACAAAACGAAGACAGATTCTAAAATAGGAAGGCAGTGGCCATACGTGTCAAGGATTAGACGTTCATAGGCCTCTGGTATTGTTAACCCTTGATAACGTTGCCCATATGACAAGTCTAATTCACTTTGGACAGTTTGCATCTCCAGTCCAGGCTGCTTGACCTGCATAACAGACATTGAGGAAGTTAACATGATGAGGACAATGGATACTCCTAGCGTTTCTCTGTTTAGTGGACATGACAAATAAAGCCTTGGTTTCTATTACTTGGATTTTCAGAACCTTATGAAGTATTCCAACAATAATGAGCAGGACTCGGACTATTTCAAAACTCACTAAAGTGAATTAGTAATTTAACTTCAGAAAAAAGAAAAAAGGAATTAGTAATTTATCAGGAAATCAACTAATTGTAAGAGAGTACTATGGCGCCATATGAAATATTGTGTCTCAAACAATTCGCATTTGGATCATTGTTTTATATTTTCCATATGAAAGTTGGAGATATCAGTTCAAACATACTATTATTACACTCAGAAGTCAACACATACCGTAAGTTTCATGTACATGGCTTCAGAAGGTTGCAAGCGTATTACAAACTCATTCCTCCCTTGCTTTTTACCTTAAAAATGAGCTGAAGGTCAACAACATATGGAATAGAACAACTAACAACAACAATTTATGGAATTATACGGAAAGAAAATTCATCTTGGAGCAATGAGCTATTGTGCTAAAAAAAAGATGATGATAATTCCTCTTATGATGCCAGAATTTCAAGGGAGAAAAACTAAGCAAGAAAATGATAAAATACAATTGAAGGAGATATTTGTTCAAATTAAGGCATTCGGATTTATAAAGGTCTGTCATACATTTGAATATGTCACCAGGAACATCCTTAAATTGAACTCTTATTTCTGCCTTTCTTGAATTTAATGCTTTTCCAGCCTTCAGTATAAACGGAACACCTGAAGAAAATGGTGTTGACAGTGAGAACTGAGAAAGACAATATTCTCCTTCGATAAATTCAATGCATAACAGAAATAGATATTAAAAAAATACCATCATAATTTAGTATGCATCTCTAACATAAGACTACTTCCCAAATGGGAGGTTCAGAAATTAGTTCCCCTGAAATGTAAATGAATTGTGAAAGTTATCATACCTTCCCATCTTTCGTTGTGTATTCGCAGAACCACAGTTGAAAAAGTTGGAGTGTTTGAGTGGTCAGGAACAGTTGGATCATCCCTGTAGCCATCATATTGTCCAAGAACAACTTCCTCGTCCTTAATTGGAAGCACTGATTGAAGAACCTAAATTTTCACTCATTAATCCTCAAGTCATACAAAAAGGCATTTCTGAAATTTATAGAGCACACATTATGAAAGAACATTAAGTGTCATACAAGGGGAACACATTTCAAACTGAATTTTTTTTTCCTTCAGTAAACCTGTTAATACAGTTATCTGATCCCTTATGTTTTTTATATCATCATAAATGAATCGAGGATGTACACACCTTTACTTTCTCATCCCGGATATGTTCTGGTTTAAGGGAAATAGGCTTTTCCATGGCAACCAAGCAAAGAACCTGCAGCAGAAAATTGTATAAACAAATCAGGTGAAGGTTTTAAATAGCTTTTTCCTGGCGTGGAGGTTCATTGGGAGGGGAGGTTGGAAGATGATTCTCATGCATAAAGGTTATAGAAAATTTGGAGATGTTGCCACAACACAAAAGCTCCACCAAGTTTATATAAGTTATTAACACATGTTACATGCATTGCTAGTTCTTAGAACACAAGAAAACTACAACTCTGAAACAAGTGAACTAATTGATGTTCAGAGTGATTTGGAAATATTGATTACTCGAAAAATAAGGGGATTACCAATATTATAGAGATGGCATTGCTAAACACATTAAAATATACTCCAAACTTAAAATCGAGATCTTACCTGCAATAGATGATTTTGAATAATGTCACGGATAATTCTGCCCAAGAAAAAAAAAAGATTATTTAATGCTTCATAATTATATTTCACGGATATAACATTGACAAACATATTGATTCCCCAAAATCAGCTGGAAACATTGATTCTAGTAACATAAATTGAAAATTCAAGATAATTGAACAATAAATAACATTTATAATTTTATAGAGAATGAAAGCATTATTTTTCACTTAAGGTACTGCTCAGAGAACAAATTGAGACAATAGCATTGATAAGCATACCCATATTCATCAAAATATCCACCTCGCCCTTCAGTTCCAAAATCCTCCCTGAACACAATCTGCCAAATAAACAGAATTAAAAGTTAGAGATTATATTTACTGGAAGTACCACCTGTACTGTAAATTGTAGATATCATATAGTGACCCTCAATAATCAGCACTGAAAGAAGAATTCTCACCTGTACATTGGCAATGTTGTCTCGGTTCCAAAGGGGCAAAAAGAATCGATTTGCAAAACGAAGTACCAACTGTAAATTTGCATAAGAATAAAATATAAGCAGATGCTGCAGATTTCAATAGTATTAATAACCAGAAAAAAGTACATAAAGACATTAGAACATTACCAAATTCTGCACCAATTCCTTTCCCAAATAGTGATCAATACGGTAAATCTGTGATTCATCAAACAACTCTCCAATCTGGGTACTGAGTTGCTCTGCAGATTCCAAATCCTTGCCAAAAGGCTTCTCAACAACAACACGAGTCCATCCACCAAGATCAGCTGAAATAATTACAATCAGACATTTATAAAGATTAATACTAACATGTCTTTAATCTAAAAGTTTATTGGGGAACCAATAATGCCAACATGTATGATTGCTTGACTCATGTACAGAAAGAAGGTTAATTAAAAAATATCCATGTTAATACAGCATTTTTGAAACCTAATTAGAATTGGAAAAAGCTTACATCTATTCATGCAACAACGGCTAATCATCCTGCAAACAGATGGATATACTGATGGAGGAAGTGCAAGATAAAAGAGCCTGCGAGATAATCCCTCAGCACTATTTTTTGAGACTTCATTCTCCGAAATTTCCTTATCAAGCAGCTGAAAACCCTCTTCAGTGTCGTAAGAACCACTTACATATTTGATCTACAAAGAAAAATCAAGAAATTGAATATAATTACATGAATGGAATTGTATAAATGGAGTCATGCAAATGTTGCACAAGGCACTAACCAGTTGCAAAAAACTGGTTACATTTTCCAAGTACTTGGGTGAAGCTCCTTTGTCACGCACAAGATATCTGCAGTTATTAGCAATCATCAATACCTATCATTTGCTATACCAATAGCCAAGAAAAGAGGAGAACAAAAAAAAAATTGAAACCAACATCGGTTAAAGTGAGCAAAAACGAATTTCCAGGCAACAAAGTTATCAAATGTTGTAGGAAACTTAATCTTTTTCACTCAAATGAATTCTAATACTTGGGAAAAGAGTGTACTGGGAAAACCATAGGCAAAAAAACTCACCCACGTATGCGGTTTCTTAGCTCATCATCAGAAATCTTTGTCCTTGCATAGCCGAAAATGTGAACTTCATTTGGCTGTAGAAATCCCTAGAGAAAAACCCACCCAAAGCAAAGTCACTACTCCAGTGCATGGTTCCACAACAGATTCTACGCAATCCTTAATAAGCACTAAGGATTCTTGATCACATTTAAGGACAATCATACCACCCAATGAGTACTAGGGGTTGTTACAGTTTCTATATTTCCATGATCAATCGTATTTAAAAATGGCAGTAGAAGAAGTTTAAGAGAAACCTGTTGAAAAAGGTTGAATAGTGCTGGAAATGTCTTCTTCTTGGCAAGATCACCAGAAGCGCCGAGCACGATAATTGAGAGTGACCCATTTTCAAGCACATTCTCAACCTCTCTAAAGGACTCACTTCTAAGAGCATCTCTTTTCTCGATGTGCCAGCATCCTGATCCCATTTTCTAAGCTGTAAAAGCAGCTCAAAGTTATTTCACAAAGCTAAATCTTAGATTGATCAGAACCAGCAACTTGTGATCAGATTCAAAGCGAGCAAAATGAGGCAATCACTGTTCCAAAACAATGACGAGATTCGCATTTAATTGCAATAATAGAGCATCAAACATTGAGCTGATTTCATTGGAAAGATGATTGATATTCACTCTACACAATATACCAGTAATTTTGTGTAATCAATAAACTGTCCTCGCTTTTGTCGGGAATCAAAAATTATTGTTTCTAAAAAACTAAATCCAAATTCACAGCAACAAGCTTTAAACAACAGAATTACTCGTTTCAGAAAATAGATGAGATTGAGAACATAAAGCAAAATTGACATAAATGACCTAAGCTAACGATATCGAAAGCGAAAATGGATCAAAATTGAGCAAACGATTGAAACAATGGCAATTCCGATGAGCAGAGCAACTAAGAAAGTAAAGAAGTACAAACCAGACTAAACAGAGCAGATCGAATTCGCCGCTGTAGATGAGAAGTAGAAGAAGTAGATAGTAGGGGGAGAAGTGACAAGTGGCTTTGAATTATAAGTGAAAAATAGGTTGAGGTTGGTGGAGGTTGGCGTTTCTTTTTAAATTAATTTCTTGCAAGACAGACTCAATTGGTTCTCACCGGCCGCCTAACTTGACAGGAAGATGATTTTTATAGTCTGATTTCACTGTCTACGTCAGCTCCCTCTGTATTTCCGCGCATTTCTATTTTCGCCCCATCGTTTATCCATTGCATTATTTGATTCTTCCTTTTTTAATCCATTACTTTTTCTAATTCGGATTTTAAATATCTAAAGGCCTACTAATGGAATGTTGATTGTGTAGGTTTGCTTATAGTCTTACTCTTTTTTTTGGTTTGTCCAAAAAAATAAAATAATATTATTTTTGTGTTATTTATTAACCGTTTAGTTTTTAGAAAAGTGGTATAAAACTCAATATATATTTAATTAAAATATTAATCAGTAAGTATTACAATATGATTTATACATACACTTTTATATAACAAATTTAGCAATATAAAATAGATGTGACAAATTTAGCAATATAAAGAATAATTTAGTCAAAATTTATCATTAATGAGTATATGAGACAATCATTTATCCGAGAATATGACAAATGAAATTTTTTTTTTTATACACAACAAAACAAGTTTTCAAAGACATTTATGACTATAAGCAAACCTACACATCATCATTCCATGAGTAGGCCTTTAGAAAATTAAATCCGAATTAGAAAAAGTAATGGATTAAAAAAGGAAGGATCAATTCATGATGGGGCGAAAATAGAAATACGCGGGAAATAAAGGGGGGAGATGACGTACACAGTACACAGTCAAAATGGCATGAATCGACATATATAATGGGTCAAATTATGGCATGTTTTACTTTTTTAAACATTTCTTACTTATCATATACTAATATAATATGGTTTTTTTTTTCAATAAGCCCATTTGAACACTTTAACTGTTCATCAAACCCAAATACGGATGTATAACACCTTGTTGCTCCACTTTTTAAAATAAACAAAGACATGTAAAAACAAGTCACTAAAAATAAACATAATTACAACACTGCCACCAATTATTCTTTGGCAGCCTAATTTAATGGACGTTGCTTTTTCATGTTCCTTTCCTTATTTTATTAATAATTCTTACAACTTACTACCTACTCCATTATGTCTTTTCATGCACATTTTATTATTTTATTATTGAACTATTAACTTGTTAGTTGTTGTTGACTTGTTGCTTTTAGGTTATTGAACTAAATTTATACTAAAAAAAATTACATCCAAAATTGTATAGTGAAAAAAACACCAAAATTAAATTTCCACTTACATCCAATGGCAGTAACATTTTATTACCCACTTATATATTGTTACTAACAACCATAGCACCACTTACATTGTTACTAAATATCATAGTCCCTTACATATTGTTACTGACAAGCAGTAACAATCATAGCCCCATTTACATGTTGTTACTACTAGCCAGTAACAATCATAAACCCACTTATATATTGTTACTGACAAATAGTAACAACCATAGCCCCTTTTACATATTGTTACTGCATGTCAGTAACAATCATAACATTACTTACATATTGCTACTGTTTGTTAATAAAAATTATAGCCTCACAGCCCCTACTTATATATTGTTACTAACAAGTAATAACAACTATAGCCACATTTATATATAGGTATTGATTGTCAGTAACAATCATAATCTCACTTACATATTGTTACTGATTGTCAGCAACAATTATAACGTCACTTATATATGGGCTATAAAAGACCAAATCTTGTATTAATTAGTTAAATGATCCACAATTATATATGAGGAATCTTGATGCATGTAGATGTAAAAGCCAACATACACTTGTAAGTTCTAAGATGTGTGCAATATATATATACCATAATTAGACTACTCTACCCGAGCTCTGCCAAACTTTCAATTTAAGCCATTAAATAATTTTTGATGGCTCATAATTTTTTCTTCTTCATTTTTTGTTTTCTTTTTCCCTTATTTTCCCCCTTTCTCTTCCTTCTCTTCTTCTACACTATGTCTCTCTACGGCCATTTCAGCTCCCTGAAACATAAGCCACTGCACCACCCCATCTCCTCCCCTTTTTTTTCCTTTTTCTCTTCCTTTCTCTACCATCTCATCCAAGTAAGTTAACTATAAAGATTAACCAAAATCTATAACTTTGACATCTCAAAATCCAAACACAGCATTTCGACCCTAAAATTCCTTAAGAAACTTTTGTGCATCTTTTTTAATTCTGTAAAAAAAACAAAAATTGCATCAAATGACGCAATATTTTTAGTTTCTGATCTTTAGCTTAATTTCCAAGTTTGAAGAAAGTGCAAGGAGAGAGAACCATGGAGAGTGGGGAGAGGGAGAGGGATAGGTGACGATTGCTGAGAATTGGAAGGCTCCAAAAAGTATGAAAACAAAAAAGAAAGACAGTTCCCTATGAAAAGAATCCACAAAGAAGTTGATTACCTTTGTAGGCTTGTGGGAGTTGAAAAGGCCATAGAGACATAATGCAAGGGGAGAGAGAGGAAGAAAAAGGAGAGAAAAATGAAAAAAAAAAATCTAAGCCATCCTCCCTTTTTGTCGGCTAAAGAGAGTAGGACACATATGAGAAAAAGGAAGGGCAAAATTGCCATTTAAAAAAAATTTAAACTAGTGGAAAAAAGAAGTGGATCAGATAGAACAAAAAAGTGGGCTGGACAAATATTGAGTGGACTGGCTAGAAAATTCAATAAAAAAGTGGATTATAAAGGATATAATAAGCCCAAAGTGGATGTATTGATAATTATCTCAATATAATATAATAAGAGTACAAATAAGTACAAAGATGATTTAATAATTGGTACGCATATAATATAATAATGTCCAAAATTAAATGGGTACAAATAAGATATAATAATGGTATAAAATGATAAAAAAAATAGTAGAAAATAAAAATGTGTAAAATTATAAATATGATATAAGAATTATACATATCATATATGAGAAAAGATATAAATATAATATGAGAATTGTACTGATATGGTATAGAAAGGGTACCCATATAATATAAGAATGGCATCAAATAAATATGGTATAAGAATTGTATATAGATTGATATAATATAATACAGGTAAAAATGTGAAATGTGACATAATAATTGTATAAATATGATATAAAGAAGGTACACATATGATATAAGATATACCAAAGGCATAAATACAAAGGTGGTAATAAAA
The DNA here is from genome assembly GCA_003254885.1 of Purshia tridentata. NCBI lineage: Eukaryota > Viridiplantae > Streptophyta > Magnoliopsida > Rosales > Rosaceae > Purshia > Purshia tridentata. The sequence continues at coordinate 57,462 of QANT01004768.1, read as the reverse complement.
AGGTAGAAAATTAAAATATTTTAAATATGCACTAACAAACTTTAAGCTATAAATATAAACTAAAATGACCGATATATTGTAAGAAATATACACATATCCAAAGATTGTTAGAAATATATTGGAAAATCTTATTCTAGAGAGAAAGAATTGAAGTTTAGATCGTGAAATTGTACATTATACACATAAGTTTAATTCCCCACTTCCAAATTAAAAAAATAATAATAATTAAAACACAAGCGATTTAGGAAAACAAATAATTTATTAGACTGATTAGTTATCAGCGATTACTAACCACGGACACAATCCCCACGGCCCCACCCCGAGAAGAAAATACTTTTCCTTTTTTGGCCTCGCAATTCCATAATCTTTAACATGCGACCTTCCACATGCAATAAGATGACGGAAGAAGAAGAGTCACGTGCGCGGCACAGAAGCATCCGTCCACCAATTCATATATCACCGCCCCCGCCATTTCTCCGGTCTTAACACACTCGCGCCTTTTTTTTTTGTTTCAGGCGCACAAACTAAACCTCTGCTACCTTGCACCGCCGTGCATCTTAGCACCGGGAGTTTTGAAAATCTCCGACATCTCTTTAAGCTTAATTTCACACCCAGAGTCTCACACTGCACCCAATACTCCGCCACTCCAATTCACATACGTGGAATTAGGGTTAGGGTTTTTGCCTTTTTCAAAATTTCCGTGATGGGTAACAAGTTTACAGACGAACTGTTATCCACCGTCCGGTCAATCGTCGACTCCAAATACTCGGATATGGACATAATCAGAGCCCTGCACATGGCCAACAACGACGCCACCGCCGCAATCAACATAATCTTCGATACGCCCAGTTTCAAAGCCAAAGAAAGACCAGTTTGTCCAATCAATCCCAAACTTTCGAGCTCCGAGGTCACGAATTTGAAGCCAAATGGTGGTCACAACGGTAATTGCTCTTCTGGGACCGAAGGAAATGGTGGTAATTGTCCCAGTAATTCAGGTGATGACGTTGTTGAAGATATGGCTCGGTGCGAGAGTTTGGTCGGGAGTGACAGTGAGTGGTGGTTTGTGGGTTGCGGTCAAGTGGCGGGCTTATCAACGTGTAAAGGAAGGAGGATCAAGCCTGGAGACGAAGTGGGTTTCACATTTCCTTTAAAGATTTCACCGTCTCCTGGCAAGGTTTTCGGGAGGGGGCGTCAAGCGACGGCCGCTTGTTCAGAGATTGTAAGGTTCTCAACGACAGATACGGGAGAGGTAATTTTTTTTATCTTTTGGGAATTGGGAATGTGATTTAATTGGTTAGTTATTTAGAATTTTATATATTAGGAATGTATATTTCGATTTGTTGAGTTTGAACTAATGGGTTTTTGGTAGGTTGGTCGGATACCCAAGGAATGGGCTCGGTGTCTATTGCCACTTGTGAGGGATAAGAAGGTTAGAATTGAGGGGCATTGTAAATCTGCTCCTGATGTATTGAGCATTATGGACACCATTATTTTGTCAATAAGGTATGCTCTTTGTGAATAACTACACTTTCAATAATTTATTAGCTATATTACATAAGGTGAACGGGGCAACCTATCTAATTAATAATACGAACTGGGGTGAGATAGACGATGGGTAGTTTCTTCCAGACTAGGATAGAAGCCGGGATGGGATAGAAAAAAGCTGTCAGAAGCTTTCGCTAACTTGATTCCATGCCGGCCCGGCTGCAAGGAATTGAGAGATCTTTGCCGATGCTGACTTGGATCTTTGGTTCTGAAATAAGGTTAGCTCTCTATCCGCTAGCAGTAAGCTTGGCTACAGGGAAGCGCTTAGGAAAGGGCCTTCACTACTTGATTCCCATTTTAGAAATTGGTGACAGCTTTGAAGTATACTTTGCATAGAAATCACTTCTAGGACTCTTCCATGATTTGTGTTAGTTGAGCAATACACATGGTTGATGGATTTGAATTTTTTTTTTTTTTGTGTGGCTCAGTGTGTATATCAATAGTTCTTTGTTTCGTAAGCAAAGCCAGACCTCGCTTAAGGCATCCAGTAATTCTACAGAGGAAACTGTGGTTCCTCCTCTCCCGACATTGTTCCGGTTGCTAGGCCTAACTCCTTTCAAGAAGGTGATAAATATTAATATGACATGTGAATGTTTTTATGGAAATTATGAATATGGCCTTGCTGTAAACTTGTTTGTTTTGGTTCAGAAGTGGTGATGTTGCTTCGCTTTATTTTTTGATAGGCAGAATTCACTCCCGGAGACTTGTACACGAGAAAACGCCCTTTGCTCCCAAAGGTATAGAAACAGTGCTATTAGCATCAATATGTTCTCAGTGGATTTCAGTTCTTAATTTTATCTGAGCAGGACAGTTCTGGGCTTTGTGCCCCAATTTTACATGCCAATAAGCATAAAAATCCTTCTAGAAATGGAGATGAAGTTGAAGACGAGGAATCCATTTCAGATACTGACCTAGATAACATTGTTGGTATTGGAGACAGCTCTGAGTTAGAGGTATTGCGATATACACATGCATCTTGTACATTATGGAGATTGCTCCTGCATGGAGTTGCAAATCACTTTGGAAGTATTGTATTTCAGGAAATGGATCCCCCAGGTACGCTTCAGTGTGAACTTCGTCCATACCAAAAACAGGCTCTTAATTGGATGATTCAACTAGAAAAAGGACTATGCATGGATGAGGGAGCAATGACTCTTCACCCTTGTTGGGAGGCATATCATCTTGCAGACAAGTATGTTGGGTCGATTACCTTTTACCATACTACTTGATGATTTGATATTCATTGGGGATGTTTTCTATATAGGAGGGATCATGTTATCTATTTGAATGCATTTTCTGGTGATGCAACAACAGAATTTCCTAGCACACTTCAAATAGCCAGAGGAGGAGTATGTTTCAACTTGGCTCAATCTTTGATTAAATATTTTGTCAAACCTTACTATATTAAGTTTGTTAATTGTATTTCCTATATCATGAACTTGAAGATTCTGGCTGATGCTATGGGCCTGGGGAAGACCATTATGACCATCGGGCTCCTCCTTGCTCATTCAGGAAAAGATGGATCATCAGGCAGTCAACCTACAAGCCGGTCCTCCAGTCAAGTTATTGAAGCCAGTGACATTTCAGATCACTCATCAAACCTCCCAAAGAAGGTCACAAAATTTTCAGGATTTGATAAGTTGATGAAGCAAAAACACATGCTTACTGATGGTGGCAGTTTGATTATATGTCCTATGACTCTTCTAGGCCAGTGGAAGGTAGTTATTGTCATTTTGATGAATGTTTGTAGTTCTGCTTACTCTTGCTTTGAAAGTTGGTACTTCTGCTATATTTGGAGTTATTCTGAAAATTTGAGTGTGTTGTCAGACAGAGATTGAAACTCATGTGCAACCTGGGTCTTTATCAGTATATGTTCATTATGGACAAAGTAGACCAAAGGATGCAAACCTTTTAGCTCAAAGTGATGTTGTAATCACTACATATGGAGTGTTAGCCTCAGAATTTTCTGCAGAGGTAATCTAAACAACTCACAATTTGTATATTCTGTATTTCTCTACTAAAGATGAATTTGTTCTCTTCTTTCTTTCTTTTTTCTTTTCCTCACTTTCTTCCTGCATCTAGAATGCTAAGGACAATGGGGGACTTTACTCGGTTAGTTGGTTTAGAGTGGTTCTTGATGAGGCGCATACCATAAAATCCTCTAAAAGCCAAATTTCTATTGCTGCTGCTGCTCTAGTTGCTGGTCGCCGATGGTGTCTTACTGGCACCCCCATACAGGTAAAGTATTTTTTATAAATGTGAAGATATATTGTAGTTCTAGAAAGTTCTTCCTTTTGTGAAGAAGCCAATCCTTTATAATTTTTATGTTTCTAAATTTGAAGCAAAGGAGTAGTCTCTCCACAAGTTCTCGATGTCCTCTAGAGGAGGCTATTTAGTTTTATTGTGAGCAAGATGAGGCTTGATCTGCTGATATATCCCTAATGGGAATGGGGATTTTTCAATCAGAAACATTTTCCATGTATTATATTGCAGGATATAATGATGCAATATTTTATGTGATAACTATGTGTAGCACTTGATGTTAGACACATTTGCTGGGGACAACAATCTCAGTTTCTGAGACTGCCTTTAAATATTTCCAGGCACTGATGATATGGATTTTGATTAAGTTCTTTCTCTGGTCTTGATAGAATATTGAAGTATTGAACCCTGATCTTTGGATGTTGCTATCTGTATGGCTGAATCTTTGAGATTGGAAATTTTGTTAATCTTTGGAGGTTCATTCTGTGTTATGTTTCGTGACATTTAATTTTGTTGCCATAGAACAATCTGGAGGACATTTACAGTCTTCTCCGGTTTTTGAGGGTAGAACCTTGGGGAAGCTGGGCATGGTAAGTTCTACTTTCCTTTTTCACATGGAACGTGGTGTTTTCTCTTAATTGGTTTTGTCTTTTCTTATTAAAACTTTTTTTAGATTTTTATTTTCTACAGTATAAATCTGTAAGGCTTTAATATAATGGGATTTGGTATGGAGTTTAAACGATCTACTTAGACCTGTTCTTTAGTTCAAACCTTATTGCATGCTGTCGAGAAGGAATTATGATCCTTCATCATTGTCGTCATGAAATAGTCTTCTCACCTACCAGAATATGGAGAAATGTTTTTCTATGGTTTGCAAAAGAAAAGTTGCTTTTCCTTGGGAAAACTGGTGCAAACTGGGACATATAGATGAATTTTATTTGGACAATCATAAATACTGTCTGTGTTCGATTTCTCAAAATTCAATCTCTGCCTGAAATTCTTGCACCTCCTTCTTGAAAATTGTATATCATGTCACAGATACTTGTCTTGAAATGTGAGTTGTGTGTAAATTGTATGTGTAGGCCAATTCTGCTTTATATCTGATTCTCGCCCCATAAGTTGAGGTAGTTGAATTTATGTACTTTCTATATGATCTAGGTGGAATAAACTCATCCAAAAACCTTTTGAGGAGGGTGATGAGAGAGGGTTAAAGTTGGTTCAGGCCATCTTAAAGCCGATCATGTTGAGGAGAACCAAGTTTAGCACAGATCGTGAAGGCAGGTCAGTTACTGGCTCAGGACATGTCATTAATTTCAACTTTTTTCTTTTTCTTTTTTCTTGGGCTCCTAAGGTTTACTTTTCATTGCAGACCAATTCTAGTCCTTCCACCAGCTGATATTCAGGTGATTTATTGTGAGCTCTCAGATGCTGAAAAAGACTTTTATGAGGCCCTTTTTAAAAGATCAAAGGTATATTCTGATTTCCATGATTTCATTTTGTGTATTTCTCTTAATCTCTTGTATTTTTTAATGCATTTATAATTAGTAATTATCATGTTTGTCTAAACTTTTCAGGTAAAGTTTGATCAATTTGTTGAGCAAGGACAGGTTCTTCATAATTATGCTTCCATACTGGAGTTACTTTTACGTCTTCGCCAATGCTGCGATCATCCGTTTCTTGTGATGAGGTGTGCTTATAACCTTTTTTCTAATTCATTCCCCCCTAGTATTGCAGTTTTAATAGGCAATGATACTTATTACGCCTTTATTCCTTTTCCTTTTAAATTGATGAAGTAGTCTAGCCAGATATGATTTTCCTTCAAATTTTTGTTAAATGAAGAGATTAATGTTACCCATGAGTTTTAATAAATAATGATGTAAAGGGGATTTGACTAACCTTTTGGTTGCTTTTATTAATCCAGTCGAGGTGATACACAAGAATTTTCTGATCTGAATAAGCTAGCTAGGCGTTTCCTTAAAGGCAACCAGAATTCTGCAGACGTGGGAGCCAAAGATCTGCCTTCACGGGCTTATGTTCAAGAAGTTGTTGAAGAATTGCGTAAGGGGGAACAGGGAGAATGTCCAATATGTCTTGAAGCATTTGAAGATGCAGTGTTAACACCTTGTGCTCACCGCTTATGCCGTGAATGTCTCTTGGCAAGCTGGCGAAATTCAACTTCTGGTTTATGTCCTGTTTGTAGGTATATTCAACTAACGTCTTAGCTCTTAGTGTTCAGTTGGATTTTCATTTTGATTTCCAAGGTTTACTTCTGTTCTTCTTATACTGAAATCTATTATAATAGTATTATAATTTAACAGTTTCGCCATTACAGGAAGAGCATCAATAGGCAAGATCTTATTACAGCACCAACTGAAAGTCGGTTCCAGGTTGATGTTGAGAAAAACTGGGTGGAGTCATCCAAAGTTGTTGTTCTTTTGCGTGAACTTGAATCTCTTCGCATGTCAGGCTCGAAAAGCATTGTCTTCAGCCAGTGGACAGCCTTTCTGGACCTCTTGCAAATCCCTCTTTCACGGTAAAAATTATCAGATGTTAAAAATTTTTGAAGTGTATTGGTTGTACAAGTGCATGACTATGTTTAAGATTAATATATCTTTTATAGAAACTAGCTTGGACCACAAGCAGGCCTTGTATAACCTGGTTTCACTATTCAAAGGAATTAGTGTACCTCTTTATTTATGAGACTTTATGAAACTGGATGGTTCTAACATGATGATCTATGATGTCTGGATGATACACATAAAATTGTTATATTTTGGCATTACGGATGATAAAGGAGATGGGTGTGTTTTGGTCTTGTCATGATGTGCTATGAAAATACCAATAATGTTATGAAGCAAGAAATATCATCACTCTTTCCATCATATGCTGTTTGTGTTTGGGTTATATTAAACTTGCTAATTTGTTTCTTGAGAGTGTAGATTGATATCTTTTTCATTTTCTGAGCAGGAGTAACATTCCATTTCTTCGCCTAGATGGGACTCTGAATCAACAGCAGCGTGAAAAAGTTTTAAAACAGTTCTCAGAAGATAGTGACATCCTGGTTGTTACATGTGACCTTATTATATTCTACTTTCTTTGTTTTTGTACTTGGGGTGTGAATCTTCATTCTAGTAGACAGTTTGGATGTAACCATTGGAGTTTGGTTATTTTATCAGGTGTTGCTAATGTCACTGAAGGCTGGAGGAGTTGGAATAAATCTGACAGCAGCATCCAATGCCTTTGTCTTGGTATGCATAAGATTGAGATTTTCAAGTTAAAATTAGGATAGGGTGTCACCTAGCTTTATATGAATGGGATTAAAACATTGTTGCTATTTCATATTTTTTAAGCAGTCAGCTATAGTATTGGGATTTTGAGTCGACGAGTTTATAGTAAAATTGATTTGTTTTACTCGGGAGTTGAGAGTCCACTTCTTGGTAATGTAAGATTTTGGTGAGTAGATCATCAGTTTGAATGGTATCAGTTAGTATTCATGTTTGTAGGATCCATGGTGGAACCCAGCTGTAGAGGAACAAGCTGTCATGCGTATTCATCGCATTGGACAAACAAAAAGGGTGATGATCAGACGGTTTATCATGAAGGTCCTTCTTCTCTGGCACTTTTTTATTTAAATAAATATTATTTTACTTTATAATGGAGACTTCACTAGGTGTGGTTCTTACTGTTGGGATTTTTTTTTCATGAAACAAGCAGTAAACCTTGGAATGAGACTGAGTGGCCGAAATGATTATCTTAATAAGGAACTATAAATAATATGATTTATCATTCAATCATGATTGGCCCTCTGGTGTGACAATTTTTGAATTTTCTTGGATGGCAGGGAACGGTTGAGGAAAGAATGGAAGCAGTGCAAGCACGTAAACAGCGGATGATTTCTGGTGCCTTGACTGACCAAGAAGTTCGAACGGCTCGCATAGAGGAACTAAAGATGCTTTTTACTTGAAAACTTATTGGAATGGGTTTCAGCATTAGGAGCTCCTCAATTGAAAGTGTATAAACCCAGAAAAATGAGGCAAATCAGAGGGCTGGTCAGAGCTTGGCCTATCCAGGGGTCGTTGTTTTTGCCATCCATTTCTAGTTCACAGGAATCTTTTCTACGTGTTCCATAGGACAGGAAGTATGACATGCTGAAGATGGAAGGATAGCAGCACGTCCAAATGTAATTTTATTATTTTTTTGCCATGTAACTAATGTTACTAATATTATTTTAAATCCATCATTTTTTTTTTTCTATCCCAGGGAAACTTTTGATCTATCCTATTGGAATTGATAATGTTGATTTTTTTCCCAAAAAATTTGATATGTCTCACACGATCCAAGTATTTATTCCATCTCTATATTATTCTTTGCACATGTACTTGCATGCGCTTGTTAAAGAGTCTTTGAAACGTTATTGAAGAATAAGAAATTTTTTTTTTTTTTTTACTTTATATTTGGGCTTCTAACGCAGTTCAGTTGACAAGACGACACTGAACATCTAATCCAACCAATAATGGATACTTTGCAATTTTTTATTTAAAATATAAACTGAAATGAAAAGGCAAAAGAAAACACACTAAGAGTCTTTGAAACGTTATTGAAGAATAAGAAATGTTTTTTTTTTTTTTTTTTTTTTTTNTTTTTTTTACTTTATATTTGGGCTTCTAACACAGTTCAGTTGACAATACGACACTGAACATCTAATCCAACCAATAATGGATACTTTGCAATTTTTTATTTAAATTATAAACTGAAATGAAAAGGCAAAAGAAAACACACCACCTGCTGTGGCATTCTATATATTTTTAACTTCATACATTCTAATAGAAAATATAAACAAGCTTAGCAAAAAGTCATCTTTATCAAATATCTGAGGGCAAGTTGCAGCCATCAAATAACTGTCACAATCAGCACAATCTTATAGATGGGCAGTTGCACCCATCAATTCGCAGAACATCAGATGATGAATAGAGAGCACACCTGCGGAGTCAGTCATGTGATTCATGTTACAGTTTCAGCCACTTTGGCTTAATAGGTTTTTTCTCTGCAGCCTTGTTCTCTTGGACAACAGGGGGCGGTGCCTGGGCTACAGCTTCCGGTGCAGACTGAACGGGTTCTGCATGCTCATTGATGATTTTCAAACCTTTCAAAGACATGATCTCTTCCTGAAGGAAGGAACCTGACAGGGCATCTGCAGTATCATCACCTGGATGCGTCATAAATATTGAGAATTAATCATTTGGCATTAACCATTGCTATTCGCAGTCAAAAGAAATATATTGTTACATCAGTGAAAGCTAGACGATGGCACTCCTCACACTCCCCCAAGACACCCACTTTTATACTAAATGTGTATATATACCAGATAGAGTGAGTAAATCATGGCATTAACTAGCTAAAAATAGGGGTGCAAGCAGAGACAAAATCCTGAAGTGAAACAGTTTTCAGGTAAAAAAAAAAATATGATTCCTCAGAAGTCATTTCAGACGGGAATCAGAAAAAGCAAAGGCCAGGTTAGAACATAAAGTTCCAAACAGTCTTGCAAAGACCCTAAGATTCAACAGTAAATATTTAATTTTAAATTATGGCACTGAAAAGCATGTGCTAACCTTTTGGTAGATCATATGAAAAATATACAATTGCACCAGGAGCAAAGCCAGCTGAGTAAAAATCCTGTGACATATCTTTTATCTGCTTCTTAGGAGGAGTAGTATCTGCATAAGTAAAAGTTAGACTCTATTGCATAATCATATATACGGGAAAATCAATATTTTGATTCATTTTTGCGTACACAAGTAGAAAGGTAATTCTGGTCGAGCAACCACTTTCAAGAGGAGATCAGCCAAGCTCTGAACTGTTTCTGATGGATGAAAAGTGGCCTCCAATGTATTATTATCAGGAAATCGAACCCTGATCACAGCCTGCATGCATGAGCAGATGACTTAACAAATGGGTAAAACAATTATATGACTAACTAAGATTTGGAATAGGTTATACATCCTATGATAATGTAATGAAGTTGATCATGTCAACAAAAACCAGAAAAAATCACTACAACAGAGTAAAAAAAGAAGAAGTTTATAATAAAGGGTCTGGCAACCACCTTTGTTATCCTTGACCTGCGGGCTGCCTGTTCTGCCTCTCTGATCTTTCGTGTTTTCAGGGACTTATCTGTTCATATTGCATTAATAAAATATAATAATTATAAGTATCTTATGCATATGCAAAAATGCATGTATATATGCCTATGAATGTGTAAAAAATTCCAACAGTTTATTAAGTTTCTTTAATGTTATTCGGTTTTTGGATGCATGGAAAACTTCCAATAAGTAAGAAGAATGTGTTTCCCATTCCATATATAATTGCCAGCAAAATATACAACTTCAAGACCTGACACATGGAAAAGCTTTTAATATCCCCAGAATTTTTAAAATGAAAATGCTTCTATCAAAATTACCTTCCTTTTTGGTATTCAAAATACGATAATAATCTTCTGCAGTGAACTCATAAAAATCATCTGTCTCCTCTGCCAAACAAAATGACAAAAAGAAAAATTCTATCAGGTATTTCAATGAACTTGTTTTGACAGATATTCTAAGATATGAAAGCTATAAGCTGAATGTTTTGGCCTAGGGTAGTGGGCATAGAAGATGAATAGCTTCATACCAGCATTGGACTCTTCATTCCACGAAGAAGAAAGTGCTGACGTTTCGAAAACACGAATTTCTCTCCCAAACTTTTCCTTTGCTGCTGTGAGCTTGGCCTGAATAGGCAAAAGAAAATGTTATATCACAAACACCAGATATAGCAGGTACTGTCTAAAGGTGAAATTTGAGTGGTCTCAATTCCAAAATTGGTAATTTGTATTTTCACCCAACACACTCTTATGACAGAATGAAAATTCAGTGATTAGCAGCTAGGAACAGGTACATACTAACAAAATTATTGATAAAGGCCAAACTTTAAACACACCAAAGAAACAAAATTTTTATAATATGCATTTCTGTTGTTGTATTTATAGTACTCTCCCAAGGACTGACTTCAATGGGAGTTGAGGTAAAAGCACCACACGAAGCAATTGCTTACAATTGAAAGGGAAACCGACAAGACAGTGGAACTTTACTTAAGTCTCCAAAAATACTAACCTCCTCCATAAAGACAATGGATTTAATAAAATTCAAGTTATCCATTCCTAAATAATATAACACTATTCAATTGTTCACCTCTTTAGTCTTTTGATGAGAAGTATTTATTGCAACAATTAGGAAAAAATACCAAAATTTAGAGACAAACTACATAGTGCATAAACAGAACAAAAACAAGTCCATTACTTTGCTAGCACATTACCTCCCAGATAAGATTATACAGAATCTTGTACTAGCAACAAGAAAAGAAAAAGAGGGTAATGGCACTAGACCCACAACTTAAAAGTAAGAAACAATCACTAATCAACAATTAAAACCCAAATAAGCCATTATATACAAAACCCAGATCGACCCAGTAGCAAAACCAATACAAAGACTGAAATCAAGAAGATAAAGCATATACATAAAGGTGATTGAAACGCAGGGAGTTGGGTAAAGGACCTTAGCTTCCTCAGCCTCCATGTGATCAATGTTGGTGAGCCTCCTTCTTTTCAAGGATAAAGGAGAATAAGCATCAACGATCATCAGCGACACCAAGAAATTAAAGAAGCAAATAAACAGAGGGAATCCGATATATGTATTATAGATTCGCCGCTTGCCGTGTGACTTTATATATATATATAGCTTCGTGGGACTGCTATTCCTTTCCTCTTTGGCCCTTTCCTTTTTTTTATTTTTATTTTTTTTTGGTCCTTTCCTAATTCTACCGAGTTTGCACGTGTAAAAGTTACCGATTTACATTTACGGCTGTATTATTTACTGTGTTGCTATGAAAATTATGGGCCGGCCAATAGTACTTTTTATCAGGCTGCTAGTTGAGCGTCTTGTGGGCTAAAGCCCAACAATTATGTTGGGCTATATTTAACTGTTGGGCTATATTTGAGTGCCCATCTTTTTATGTGGGCTCCTAATGAAAAGCAATGAAATCAAAGATAACAAAAAGCTTTGGAATGAATCACTACATAGTGCTCACAGCTCACCAAACTTTTCTTTTATCATATAAACCTTTATGTTTACTCATTGCCTTGTCTTCAATGAAGCCATCTCTTATTTAGTGATATGTTAGCACCCAAGCTAAGCAAAATTGCAATCAAGTCAGTCACTGCCAAGTGCCAAAGCATCATATATCGTGTACTGTTATTAACTAGGCTTCTTTTCTTTCACTTTATGTCATTATCTCCTTTAAATAGCAATGGTAGCTAGAGGTTTCTACAAAATTAGCTAATAATATAGAATAAATTAACAAACAAGCGTAAAATGCATGACAAGCATTCCACTTAACCTCTAATATATTTAAGGTAACATTTATAATCTCTAGCTCTAGGTTACTTAGCTTATTTAACTTTGATTTGTGAATAACATGAAATGCACCTATATATTTGTTTCTCTCTCTCTTTCCTTTAATAGACAAAATTGTATATAAAAGAGGAGTAAGCATGATACGCATAATTGGTTTATTAACTAACAGCTTTTGATAGCCAGCAGGTTGTTTAACTAGCACAACTTGATCAAGTTCAATCTAAATCCATTGATATCTAATCCAAAAATTTAATCTTGTACGGACAGTTTAGAGGAGCATTGATTGACACATTACTATATACTTTCCTTCAAAAAAAAGAAAAAGACTTTTGCTGGGCTCTTGTTAATATCATGAGTCATAGTATAGCATTTCATGATTCATCTTAATCAGTCAACAGTCGATCAAAGTCAGCTGATCAAGCAACACGGATCCTCCAACCTAACCCAGTTGTAGAATTATTTCGGTCATTAACTTATGATCAATATAATGTCGTTTCTTTTGATCTTTCACTTTCTCATCAATTTTGCAATTAATACATATAACATGCATGCATGCAATATATTTTTTGAAATTATTATAAGGTCAAGAATTATTGTAATATTTTTCCTGGGTCAGAGAGAGGTAACATAATAAACAGTGGGCCGGTGGTGCACGCTATCATTCTCACCAAGCCACCAGATGACGACACCTAATGATTTCAAGTTGGCCGGCAAAACAGTTTTCACCAGCGCACGTTAGCATCATCACCCCATTATTCAACCGGCTACGTGACGCTCTTCATCGTCTCGACTCTCTCGGGAGTCCGGGCCCATCATCAACAGCGTAAAACACAAAGCCCCTCCAAAAAATACTTAAAAAATAAAATTGAATTTTCAAAACCAAGTCCCTACACATTTTCTATATTGAAAACGAACCCCAATTTATTCAAATTGGGACGCATTTTCAATTTTCATAATCCGAACTTCCTCAGGGACCTGCATTTCAAAAACATTCCGATCAAAACAAAAGCAAAAAATTAAATTAAACAAAAGCAAGAAAAAAACCCGAACCAGAATCAGAGGGAATCAGAAAAGCGAAAACAGAGGAGTAATCGAGAGAGAGAGAGAGGGCTTTGTGAGGTTGGTGATGACTATGGACAGAGAGAAAGAGAGAGAGATAGAGCTAGAGAGTGCAATGTACACCAACTGTTTGCTATTAGGGTTGGATCCGGTCATTATCGGACTCGGAGGCTCCAATGGCAGTCCTCGGGTCGGATTCTTCCGCCACTCGAACCCTAAACTCGGCGAACAGCTCCTATACTTCATTCTCTCTTCTCTCAGAGGCCCAATTCAATCAGCCAAGGTACAATATTGATTTCCTTTCCTCTATGCTCAATCTGTATTTACACCTCTACATACACATATATTGTAATTAAATTTCTGTGTATATGTGTGTTTGGCATCTTTGTTTTATCGTCATCTGTTCTGTTTTCGTGTCCCTAACGTTTGAGATCTTTCAGGATTTCGATAAGGTCTGGCCAATCTTCGATTCCGCGCAATCCCGGGATTTTCGTAAGGTAAATTCGTCGATTCCATTTTTCCTTGTTGCTGCTTTTATTGTTCCTTACTCAATTCAACATTGGACTTATTTTATTTTTTGGTGGAATTTTGAATTTTAGGTCGTGCAAGGGATTATTAGTGAGCTCGAATCGCAAGGGGCTCTTCCTAGGAGCAATTCGAGGGTTTCATCACTCGCTACATGTTGTGGACCGAGGTTGGTTGCTGATGCTTTTCTTTTTATTGTTTTTAAGGTGGAATGGGGCTTGATTGGTACGAAATTTGACAACAATCTAAAATTCATATATAGCGGCATTAGCTTTCTTATTTTGACCTTGGTTCGTAGTTTTGATGAGCTCACTTGCCCAGTCCTTTAATGTCAGGAAAATGTGATGTAAGAATGAACTTCTTTTTCCTTCAATCAGTCAATTGATGATCTTGGAATTAACGCTTTCTATTTAAATAATGTTGAAGTTCCTCTCTGTTAAAAGGATGGTATTTTACTTGTGTGCACAATCATAGTTCTCAATTTTATGGGTTTTTGGTGGCCATAGATTTGGGTCTTTATGATGGTCAATAGTGGTTCATAAGGTTCATGTGTTGACTGCAGGTTTGTAGAACTTCTGTGGCAACTATCTTTGCATGCTTTGCGAGAGGTGCACAGGCGAACATTCGCAGCTGATGTAGCTTCTAACCCGCTTCCTGCATCATTGACGGATGTAGCCTTTTCACACGCAGCTACTTTACTTCCTGTCACAAAGGTAGTCTTGACCTACACGTAAATTATCAAAGCATCCATAATTTCTATTACCGATGACATTTTGAAATTGTGGTTCCCGAATTATTGATATGCTCACTTGTGGACATAATCATGTTGGTTTGGCATCTAACATACCATGAAGGTCTTTCACATACACAAATTGTAATTTTCTCTTTCGGTAAAATCTTAATTGAGTTTTTCAGGGTTTAGCAATGTGCCTTTTTCTGTGGATTTTTCTTCTCTGATATATGTAATTATTTAGAAAGATGATATATGGTTGAACTTGGTAGTTTAAGTATCATATTGCATCTGGGCAATAACCCATACTTGATTCTCTAAAATTTGAATGTTGTGTAATTCTATAAAGGGTGGAAAGAAAATTCTAAAAGTGGCCTAGACTGTATAATTTTGGCTTCCCTAGCTTACTCTTCCTCTGCTTAAGTAATCTCTAATGTAAGTTCCAAGCTTCTTACTTGACCTTCAATAGCTGTGATTTGAGCTTATTATCTTAAACAGGGTAGAATAGCGCTCGAACGAAGGAGGTTTCTAAAGAATGCAGAAACAGCAGTACAGAGACAGGCCATGTGGTCAAATTTGGCTCATGAAATGACTGCAGAGTTTCGTGGTCTTTGTGCTGAAGAGGTATAGGGGTAACATTCAAATTCTAATGAGCAACTTATTGTAGTAGAAGCTTATTTGCATTGTTTAGAATTTTGAAGTTCACATACAGCTGTACAATTTGTATTCTTATGCGTCTCTCTTTGAAACATGAATCCAGGCTTATTTGCAGCAAGAGCTGGAAAAGTTACATGACCTTAGGAACAAAGTGAAGTTGGAAGGGGAACATTGGGATGACCTTGTATCTAGTTCGAGTCAGAATTCCCATTTAGTATCTAAGGCTACTCGTTTGTGGGAGTCGATATTAGCCCGCAAAAGTAAGTACAAAGGATCATGGTTGCTTTATAAATTTCTTATGTTATATGTATTATCCAATTATGTCATGTGATCACCCTTCATTTATTTATTTAGTTACTTAAAATCTGATTAGATTTGCACGCAGTTTGATAAGTTCAATAAAATCATCATTTTGTATAGGTCAACATGAAGTTCTTGCTTCAGGCCCTATTGAGGATTTAATAGCTCACCGGGAGCATAGGTAACCTACCATAAAATATCATTTTTGACTTCATTGAAGGCCATTCACCAATTTACCTTTGCATGCATAATTTCTGTTCTAGGTACCGTATCTCTGGATCTTCTTTGCTTGCAGCTATGGATCAGAGTTCTCAGGTTCCTTATGCGGATGGCTTATCCATCCAATCTGGTGATTTTACTCCAGCACATGTGGACCACAAAGAAAAGAGTGATGGATCATATGCCAATGTGAATAGAGAGAAGATGAAGAGCAATTTAGATTCATCCCATTCACAAGGAAATGATGAAACACTTCATCGAGCAGATGAAAGAAGTGGAAGAGTCCATCCAACTGTTGATGTGGCAGAAATTATCAGACGTTGGACACATGCTTTGCAGCGTATTCATAAACAGTCACTTCATATGGTATGCTGCTTTGTATTATGTTCATGATATTGTTTGATAAAGATTTATTATGCTGGCTTGTTCTCATACCTTTAGTTATTAAAGTTGTGCTATGCAATGTTATTTATAGGCAAAAGCTAATGAGGGAGAGGGTCCAGAAATTTTAAGAAGTGCTCATGATGGCAGTTCAAGTGGTCATGCCGAGTCTTTAGCTGCAACTCTTGCTGAACATCAGCAACACTTGGTTAGCTTTCAGGTAATGCTTATGCTTTAGTAAAGGTACTAGTTAGGGCTAAAGTGCTTCAAGCTTCCTAGTTTCAACTTCATGCACAACCAATTCGTCTCTGACATATGTGGCATCTGTGTGTGCATACACCCACACACAAATTTTTGTTGTTCATTTAGTGGGTGTTTTAAAAGCCATGATAATCTTTATGATTCTTCTTTTTATCTCTGGCTTCTGTTGTCTTACAATGGAGTCTCAAAATAACACTGACCATAAACAAAGTATTCGATTTGAGTTTTTCTGAAAAGAGATTGGCAAGCATCTAGTATCAACTTTAGTGAAGTTATTATGCATTTGAATCTTGAAAACTGGCAAGAATTCTTTGCTTTTGAAAGTAGAGTCAGATAATATAGCTTGAATTATTGGGATTTTCATTAGAATTAACTGGTTTCTGGTAAACCAGGACTGGTTGAGACTATAATGGGTCAATTTGTCCACATAAAACATCCACTCACAATGGTTGTGTTCTATCGGTAGGTCTGCTTTTTAAGAGAGTATGACCATAAATGAAGTATTCGATTTGAGTTTTTCTATTAGGAAGGTGGGATAGTGAGAACCAAAATGTTTGGACTTTATTTCTGAATTGACATCATAGGACAGACAATAATAAAGGTGAGACACATTTTGTGCATATGTCTTTCTGGAATGCCCTTTTTCTTTCCCCATGCATAATTTATTTGTCATGAGTATGCTTGCATAATTCCATGATGGCATGCTGAGATTTTCCAATCCATAATTTGTATAGGTTCTCATTAACCAACTGAAGGAAGTTGCTCCAGCAATACAAAAGTCAATATCAGAGTGTACAGAGAAAGTAGATAGCATTTCCTCCAGTCTGCCTCCAATGACCAAACATCCTGGTCGGTCGACCTCACCTATTCAAGCACAGAGCAGTGGAAGGACATTGGTAATATGTCCACCTATTTCATGCAAAAATTGTACCTACTAAAATATGTCTAGCCTTGAATTATTGCACTATAGATGTGATTTACTTGTCTTTGTTTTATTTGGAATAAATCAGGAAAGCAGCACTGAGGATGTGGCTGAGGTGACTTCAAAGTTGTCTAACTTTCAGCTCGAAAAGGTGTCAGCCAGTCCTCCTGCTTTAAAGCTCCCACAGTTATTTTCCTTGACTCCTAATTCTTCTGGGAAAGGAGCAAGTATGCATAAGCGCCATGCTTCAGCTGCTCAAACAAACCAAATAGAAAATTTTTCAGAAAGGAAATCTGCGGAGCAGCCACTATCAAATAATCACATAGATAATCTACCACAAGGTCTGCTGTGTGTGCCTTGCTCCTCAAATTCTCATTGCATGTATAAGTTTGTTGGCTTGCTTAAGGCATTTCATTTTATATGTGGATTTGGAATTAATGTTTGAGCAGCTCTGTTGTAGAGGATTTTGATTTTTAGTTTCTTGTTATGCAGATAGTGATAATTACTATGTTCAGAATCTAAAGAGATCTGTTAGAGAAGCTGCTCTGTCACAGCATTCCTTAAATTCCGAAACATCACGAGGCAGCCATTCTGATGAAATCTCTGAGCATTTCTTTTTACC
The DNA here is from genome assembly GCA_003254885.1 of Purshia tridentata. Taxonomy (NCBI): domain Eukaryota; kingdom Viridiplantae; phylum Streptophyta; class Magnoliopsida; order Rosales; family Rosaceae; genus Purshia; species Purshia tridentata. Next base: position 39,535 of record QANT01004768.1, on the reverse strand, counting down.
TCTTTCATCATCTGGGGTTTCTCATCTGGGTCCAGAATCTAAAGGGGTTTTGTTAAGGAGTAAAAGGTTTCCATCTCAGACAGATGCTTCCTTGCTCGAAAATCGTGCTCCTGATGGTCATGTGGAGAGCCAGCACGCTGAATTATCTGATATGTTGAACGGATTAGATTCACTTCATGATTATGACCAAGTAAATGGGTTTCTTTCAGTTACTGGTTCAGACTCTGCTGTTTCTGATGCACGAAGATCATTTTATGACTTTGAGGAAGCTCAGGAGCAGTTATCACCTCCTTTTCTAATTGATTCATCACTGTTGGAAGATTCTTATGAGGACTTACTTGGTATGTTGCTTTGGCCTCTAACTATTTCAGTTATAGGCTTATATGTACAGGTCGTTATCTGTAAATGACTACAAGCGAATGCCTTCATATTTCAGAGTATAGGGTCCATTTCTGCTGGTTCAGGCACTAGGTTTTCTAGCTTATGAGATTTGTTTATATCACAAACACACATGCGCACACACACACTCACAATTACTTATTAGTTTCCAGTGGGAACATAATCCACTAAATTCAAATCACATGTGGATAATGATTTAGTTGAAAACTAACCCTGTGTGTAATAGTTGGGCTCCATTTGATATCTGTTTGGCTTAAACTTTTTTTAGTAGAAATTGATAAGAGAGATCAAAGTATATTCACGTCATTATGGCCTTCCCTTTTCCATTCTCTCTCTCTCTCTCTCTCTCATTGTTGTTAATAAATTCATGCTACGTAGCTTAGTTTAAGCAGTAATTCTCTTATTAGTTATTTCTATATTTTCTTCCCATTAAGAGATTGTTTGGCTCTTTTGCAGCACCACTTTCAGAAACTGAAACAGCCTTAATGGAGCGCTGAAATTGAATATTGAGCTACCTGACTTTTTAGTTGAGATATTTGGCTACTTTGATGGTTTTGTTTCCATTTCTCGGAATGCTTTCCACTTTCCCATATAATTGTTTCATGGCATGCTTGTAAGATTTCTTTGATGTTCTGTGCATTTTTGACCTCCAACTCAGCATAGTTCGTTCGTTTGGAGGGAACCAATTTGCCGTTCTGTTGTACATCCTTAAAAAATGCTCGGTACCCAAGATGATTGTATCATGTTGAAACTCGTTCTTGGATCTTAGAAGCCTGAGAAATCCACAGCTCCATCCAGATTTCTGCTGAAGACAATTTCCTGGAGTGTTTTTGTCCGCAGATGTTAATTTAAGAAGAAAACTACCACATCTGACTGATGTGTGAGTTAAGAATGTGGTGAATCTTGCACCGCAATTCTTAGCCCGATGGTGTGCAGCGATACTTCTTTCTTTTAGAGTATCATGTTTAAGTTGACTGCCAAGATTGATTGTTGGTCCGATTAATGTGTATCTGATTAATCTGACATAAATGTATGTTGCTCAACATTAGAAATGAGAAATGTTGTTGAACTGTAGGATTACTTTTTTTTTTTTTTCTTTTATAATTATTCTTTCAGTAGAGTATATTTCCCTTCAAATTCCGGAATTGTGAGTAAATTTTCTTGCTTGATGAGGTAAATGATGATTACACAAAAGTTTGTCTTTTCTGTCTCCTCTTTAGCCTTTTATTATGTGTCATTTCAATTTCTATTTGTGGAGGAAATTGGTTGCCTGTTTGACTGGGTGGAAGTCAATTCCTGAAGTGTGAACCCATGTGAGACAAAACGGAAAAAAAGAAAACGTATGAATTAAGGAATTATAATAGTGAGGTTGTATCAGATTATATACCCAAAACGACACCGTCTTCTAGCCTTTAATTAATTTGGGCTCTACTTTTGAGCCCAATACCAGCCCATTAAAGATAAAGTAAAGCTTGGAGTTCGGGTCTCGGTTACTGTGACATCTGTCACTCTGCTTCCTAAATGCTAATATGTGTATTTATTTACAATATAATTATATAAGTATTCGTTGTTTAGATTACATGCAAAAGACCGTTTCAACCTTCTCCTTTCCCCTTCAAAGACTTTGTCCAGCTGCCAAAGTAGATTGGAAGGTTAGTTTCGTCAAATAGAATCTCTCGGACGCTCGTCATCTGGAGTGAATCAAAATCCAAAATGAGGAACAGTTTTTGAGGTTGAAATTGAAATTCTTGAGGAAGTTAAAGTTTAAACCAAGAGTTAAAAAGAAATAAATATATATAGATTTAGTGATTTACAATAATTATGCTTTTTTTCAATCGAACAAAATATTATTATACTTTGAGTGGAAAAAGATAATTCATCGATTACAATAATTACAATTTCAGCTAACAAAAACGAAATCATCAAACAACAACAGCTTACAGCCGCCAAAGATTGCTGTTCTTCAACACCCACCCACCTTTTTATCCTTTTTTTCTTTTCCCTGGAATTTCTATTTCTCTTTCTCTCTCTCTGACTCTCAAAGAAACAGCAGCTGAACTTTCTCTCTGTAAGTATCTACGAACATTCATTATTTTCTCCGAAATTTGCTCCTTTATTTTCTCTCGTATCTCTCTCAGAGACTCAGTCCTGTATCTTTTATGGTATAACTGTTCATCTTCTCGTTTGGAAAATTTTGCATGTTAAACTTGTTGGAGAATGCTAAATGGGTTTTTTCAGATCATACCCGGATCTTGTTACCTTTTGATCCAGCTGAATTGCTTGTCAATTTTGGTGAAGAGAGGCAAATATTCAGAATCTTTTCTTTTTTGGAAGGTTTAGCGGGCAAGTCAAAGTTCTAATGTTAGAAAACAAAATTTGATGGTCTTCTACATCTGGGTTTCTCAATATAGCCCAAGATGTTAGATTGTGTCTTGCAAAAGGTCAAATTTACTATTACATAAGCAAACTTCCTTTTTGCTCTGGCTAATGGATAAAAAATCAGAAATTAAGCAAGCTGGGGATGATTTTGCATTGATTAGTTGATTAAAACTTTTGAAATTTGGTATCCTGTTTATTTTTCAGCTTGAAATGGCTTTATATGCAGCTTTCTTCTCATATGATGTGGGTTTGATATCTCTGCTCCAGATTTCCCCAATTGGCTTGGAGCATTTCTTTCTAATCGAGGGAAGGTTGCTGTCTTTATCAAGGAAAAATATACCAAGCTTATAGCTTGGATCTTGCATCATTGCACTGAATTTTGGTTGAATGTTTCTGGGATATTCTCGTTTCATTGGAATCGTGTCTTTCCTCCATCGCTGATGCTGTATTTGCTTTAAAGGAGTTGATAAGTATTGTGTGCTCTTAAGTGCACGAAGAAGAGATTTTGTTTTGCCATTTAAGTTATGATCAAACAGATACTTAATAGGCTTCCAAGGAAGCCCTCTAAGTCAGCTGAAAATCGTGAAGGAGCAAACTCTAATTCTTCTTCAAATGCTTCCACCAGTTCAAGAAGCGGCTCTCTAGCAAGCAACAGATATGGGAACCCAGGCCCTACATCTGTTTCAGGTCCTAATTCTACTCCAATTTTTGGAGTAAATCATGGAAACAAGCTTAACCAGGATGTGAATTCAAAGCTTAATGGGAGTTCATTCGCTTCTTCATATGAGGCATTGCCTAGTTTCAAAGATGTTCCAAATTCGGAGAGGCAGAACTTATTCATAAAAAAGTTGAACTTGTGTTGTGTTGTGTTTGACTTCACTGACCCAACAAAGAACCTCAAAGAAAAGGACATAAAGCGACAGACATTGGTAGAGCTTGTGGATTACATTGCCTCTGCTAATGGGAAATTCTCAGAAACTGCCATGCAAGAAATTGTAAAGATGGTGTGCATAAATTTATTTAGAACACTCTCTTCTCCATCCCATGAAAACAAAGCTTTAGAGGCCTTTGATTTAGAAGAAGAGGAGCCCTCAATGGACCCAGCATGGCCGCACTTGCAAATAGTGTATGAATTCTTCCTGAGGTTTGTGGCATCACCTGAGACAGATGCAAAGTTGGCTAAGAGGTACATTGATCACTCTTTTGTTCTCAGGTTGTTGGGTCTTTTTGATTCAGAGGACCACAGAGAGAGGGATTACTTGAAAACAGTTCTGCACCGCATCTATGGGAAATTTATGGTGCACCGCCCATTCATCAGGAAAGCAATCAACAACATCTTCTATCGTTTTATTTTTGAAACTGAAAAGCATAATGGGATTGCAGAGCTGTTAGAGATTTTGGGAAGTATAATCAACGGTTTTGCTCTGCCACTGAAAGAAGAGCACAAACTCTTTCTTGTTCGAGTGCTTATTCCACTTCACAAACCAAAATGCATACCCTTGTACCACCAGCAGTTATCTTACTGCATCACCCAATTTGTGGAGAAAGACTGCAAACTTGCTGATACAATAATCCGTGGTTTACTAAGATATTGGCCTATTACAAATAGTTCTAAGGAGGTCATGTTCTTAGGTGAGCTGGAAGAAGTTTTAGAAGCAACTCAGCCGGCAGAGTTCCAGCGCTGTATGGTACCTTTGTTTCGCCAAATTGGCCGTTGCTTGAGCAGTTCACATTTCCAGGTGGGTAGGTTCACCACTTTCATCTCTTCCTACCTGCTAGTTTCCTCTCTTCTGTAGAGTCTTGTGTTAATCTTTATATTGTGAGTAGCAGTGTGTCACTGGTTTGAGTATATGAACTTGCTGTGGGTGGTCAAATTCTGAGCTTTCTACAATGTTTGTTATTGTTCCTCAAGCATCTCAAGTTCTACCAACAATTAAATTCTTTAATGCCATCTAGCAATTACTAATACCATGGAGAAAATTAATTTTTGACCAACTTTTTTTAGGCACATTTCTTCATAAAGATGCACCTTTAGGCATTTCAAAATTTGAAATCTTAGATCTTAAGATGCTGACTTGAGTTGTTTGCTTGCTATTCCTGGTTTAGACCATACCAGGGTCTTTTAAGTTTCTCAGGTCAGGATTTTAGTTACTGAAACCCATGAGCAAATGAGAAACACTTTTGGTTAGTTTTGGGTCCTACTTTGGAAGAAAATTTCGTTTATGGCTTGTCAGTTGTGAATGATGTACAGCTTTTATAGTACATGAGGAAAAAGTGATATAAAATATATGGAACAGGAGTAGATATTTTAAACGGTATATAAATTGAATGAATAACATGAGTTAATGAGAGTTTTTGTACTGTAATCTATAGGTTTACGGTCTCTGCTCTCTCTCTCTCTCTCATGCACATATATCCAATTGGTCCTTAATTTGCAGGTGGCAGAGAGAGCTCTATTCTTATGGAATAATGATCACATTGCGAACCTAATCAAACAAAACCGGAGCGTTTTACTACCAATCATATTCCCTTCATTGGAGAGAAATGCAAGAAACCACTGGAACCAGGCAGTACAGAGCCTGACACTAAATGTCCGCAAGATTTTTTCTGATATTGACCCTGAGCTTTTTGAGGAATGCTTGCTCAAATTTCAGGAAGATGAAGCACAAGAGGAAGAACTTAATGTGAAACGTGAACTCACTTGGAAACGTTTGGAAGAGATTGCTGCAAAGCAAGGTGCAAGTAATGAACCAGTGCTTGTGTCCTCTAAAAGAGCCATGGGCAATTCTTCTGGCTAGCAAGTTAGAAATTCCCTATAATGTGATTACGGTGGTTTTGATATTCAAATTATTACGCAGACCATAGACTGACATTCCTATATAAGTTCTGAGATATGAATCTTCTTGTTGTTGGTTCCTCTGGCACCTGCTGAAATCTGGATTGTCAGGTGATCAAGTCACAGAGCATGAAATGAATGGCTCAATCTGGAATACAATTAGCCCCCTTTTGGTTTACCATGTGGGGTGTGGGCTGTATATATTTGATTGGGTGTGAAGAACAAAGGGGTGCTGCCACAGCATTGTCAATTTGGAGATGTGGTTAGTAAAGTTGATCCTTTTTCTTCATCAGGGTTTTAAAGTTGACAAAAAGGCTTGAAATTGGCATATCTGTGGTTTACTTACTTTTGGATTTGGTTTAATAGAGATACCCTATTCTGAATCTCTAGTTACTTGTATTGTATGTATCATCATCATCATCATCATCATCATCATCATCAAATTATGTTGCTTTTGTGAACGTATCATCACCATCATCATCTCCTATACCCGCTTAAATTTCATGGTCAAGTCAGAGTTGATGTTTCATTGTTGCAACTTGCAAGGTCTCTTGATGGGGTGTCTGAGAGTTTCCGGTCATGCCCAAATGACCATCCAACAATATCAAGTTTAGGCTTAGCCAAGCCTGTGACACATCCAATGTTGAAAGTCTTCCATTTATGGTTGAGCAATTGAGCTGGATTGGTCAACTTGTTTGCCTAGCACCAAGCCACCTAGTCTAAACAATAATAATTCATCTTGGTTTGCATAGTCAATGGCCTACCTGTTGCTGACGAGGATAAACCAATCGGTCCAAGTACACTTTTGGAAACAAATTTGAATAATGCACAAAATAATCTGACCACTAAATTAAAGTCATTGAATTTTACCCATAAAATGACGCAGTGCAAAAGGAAAAAAGATGGATAGGATAAGTAGAGTATGAAAGTGACCACATAAATTAAATAAATTAATGGTTATCCACTTGTTTACTTGTCATCTCATTATTGCTCACTCACAATTTAATTTCACTTTGAATAGACATGATTTACATTTTACACAAACTTTAATGAGTCCTTAACCATGTACTGTTCACTAGTTATAAAACGCAGTCCCCACTCACCATTATATCTTTTTTAAGCCTTGAAAAAAAAAAAAATTTATGATGGTCTCATGGTTTTAATACCAAAAAAGAGTTTTAGTATAAAAAAATACTTTTTATAATCATAAATATAATTAATTTATGTATTATAATTTATAATATAAATGAACATTATTAATACCAATTATGCAACTATGCAAGTATAATTTTGTGTTTATTACGGTGATAAAGAAATGGTGCTGTGATGTGGCAGGTGCAACTGTACAACATGATTGGGGTTCATTTCCCGTTTGCCAAAGATCTGCTGCGTGCAGGCCTACTTTTGCTGTGGTAGAAAGCTTCACCAATAATGATTCCAGGAAAAACTAAACCGCATAGGATTATAGCTGTCGCTACTACATCGAGCCACCTCATTTCCTGCTCTCCTCCAGAATCCTCCTGCACAGTCCTGAAATATTCAAGAAATAAATAAGTTAATAATTTTTTTAAAAATAGAAAGAGCCGTAAATGGCAATTTTTTGAAAGAGCCGTAAAGTTGCATGTGTGCGCAGTACGCACCTCCTTCCTCTCGTCTTTCTAACCTCTCTCGCTATCTCTCACGCCATTGAAGCATTAGATTCAAGCAATCCCAGATTACAAAACCCTAATCCCATGTGATCCATTCACGGGAGATTAAGCCCGAATCTCAATCCTTAATCTTCCATGAATTTACACTGATACCCAAACGACACCGTCTCTCATTTCCAGTCTCTGCAAACTCACACACGATTTGTAGAGAGAGAGAGAGAGAGGGAAGGGTGACAGATTTGGAGAGAGAGAGAGAGAAATGCCAAGCGTAGCTGTGAAGCTCTATAGCGTGTTCTTCAAGTTCCTCTTGAAGCACCGTTTGCAGAACCGGATCCAAACCCAACCCGACAAGTTCGACGCCTTCGGAGTCACGTCCCGACCCGAAGAAACCATCGCCTCACCCAATCCTCTCTTCGACGACGGTGTTGCTACCAAGGACATCCACATCGACCCATTCACTTCCCTCTCCATCCGAATCTTCCTACCCGAATCCGCTCTCAACCTACCCGAACCGTCTGCCAAACCTAGGGTTCCGCCTAGCTCCAAACGATCCGATCTCAATCCCCCATCTCCACAATCCGATTCGGGCCGACAGAACCTTAACAATTTGTCACCATACGCTTCTCGGCGCAACAGCTATGGCAATACGGCAGTGTCCAATACGGTGAATTCGACCCCAAGAAGGAACAGTTACGGCTACAGCAATGACGTTGAGGGTTTGAATTTGATAGCTAGCACGGGCCCCGGAGTGTACAGAGGGTACTCGCCGTCCAATTCGACCAAGAATTGTCGAAAATTGCCGGTCATATTGCAGTTTCACGGTGGTGGTTGGGTCAGTGGGAGCAATGACTCGGTGGCCAACGACGTCTTCTGTCGGCGGATCGCCAAATTGTGCGACGTCATCGTTTTGGCGGTCGGGTATCGTCTTGCGCCGGAGAATCGGTACCCGGCGGCGTTCGAGGACGGGTTGAAGGTGTTGAATTGGCTGGGGAAGCAGGCCAATTTGGCTGAGTGTGGTAAGTCCATGGGAGGCGGAAAAGGCGCTGTGGAATACAAGAAGTCTGATGTTAATCGGCATATTGTGGACGCTTTCGGGGCATCAATGGTTGAGCCCTGGTTGGCTGCCCATGGAGATCCATCGAGGTTATAATTTCTTCCAATTGCAATATTACTATAATTATATTTAGATTCTAACTGGAATTTCTGTCTAGTGTGTAATGATTGGTGACTATGTACCAATTCTTAGCAGCTAAGAGGGTGTGATCCATGAGTTGATTTCTTGTTATAGATTGCTGGTGTCTGAGTTTCGATACTTAATTTATTGGAAAGTGTATGTTTTGATGGAAATATTGTTAACTAGTTCCTAACTAAAATAGTGGAGAGGTTGGTTGCTGCTGGCAATGCTTTAACGTTTGAGTATTTTAATTTTAGGGTTGATGGGTTGATAGTTTATGCAAATGTAGAAGGGGAATAAGTGATAGCATCTTATTTTGTAGTGCCAGTACAATTTGGATAAGCTAATTCTTATCTAAGATTTTGGGGTTGTTGAATTTGCTTTTTAATTCTTTTTTTTTTTTTTCACTCTGTCTTCCGCTTTCCTTTGCCATTGGGCAGATATTTTCTCCTGCCTCTCTTTGTAATGAAGTTTTGTTTCTTATCCAAAATAATATTGCTCACTCTCATGCATGGGCATATCACCATAGCAACATGCACACATATGTAGACACATGTATAAAATATAAATAGATAGATATGTTAATAGGTCTAGTTTCAACAAAAAGTGGCAAAGTATTTGCCGATATCTGGATTTTACTTTGCCATAGATATTTGGCATGGCTGGTTTTCTTATTAAATATTTATGCTTTTTTTGCCCTTTCTGATATATGGATCCCTTAAGTTATAGCATATGTTGGATTCATGCTATTGTTTTCATCATAATTTGTTGGCAGATCAAGATTTTCTTGATGACAACAGGTAATAGTTTGAGCAAGCAATGGGGGATGGAATGGTCTTCGTATCTGTTAATATAAGATACTATTTGCTTTCTTGAAGTTGCTTCTATAAGATAATCTATGCGTTTTTTTCTTTTATGGGTATTATTGGCTGTTTCATGTGCACTATGCTTAAACTTAAAAGCTGTGTCCTAGCATTAGGTACTAAATACCACTTAGTTCTAGGCTCTTTTTGGTTCTGTAAGTATAATTTCTTCTGTTTGTTTTTGTTTTTCCCTTTCTGGAAACTAATCTACAAGAAAGCTAGATTGCCAAATTTCTAACTTTTTTGATATCACAAACAGATGTGTTCTCCTAGGTGTGAGCTGCGGTGCCAACATTGCAGACTATGTGGCTCGTAAAGCTGTAGAGGCAGGGAAGCTTCTGGACCCTGTGAAGGTGGTTTGTCAGGTCCTGATGTATCCGTTCTTTGTTGGGAGTGTTCCCACACATTCTGAGATAAAATTGGCAAACTCATATTTCTATGACAAGGCAATGTGCATTCTAGCATGGAAATTATTCTTACCTGAGGAAGAGTTTAGCTTGGACCACCCAGCTGCCAATCCTCTCATCCCAGACAGGGGGCCACCTTTGAAGCTCATGCCTCCAACCCTTACGGTGGTGGCAGAACATGATTGGATGAGAGACCGTGCCATTGCTTACTCAGAGGAGCTTCGGAAGGTAAATGTTGATGCACCTGTGCTGGAGTATAAAGATGCTGTTCATGAATTTGCAACCCTTGATATGCTTCTCAAGACCCCTCAGGCCCAGGCCTGTGCGGAGGACATTGCCATTTGGGTAAAGAAATATATCTCACTTCGAGGCCATGAGTTCTCATATTAAGCAGGATACGACACCCGAGTGATGTTGGTACACATTATAATCGTCTGCCTATGTATTCTGTTAGGAGCTGAGCAAGAGACATTCACCTTGCTGCCATTACTTGCTGCCATTACCTGCGATTGGTAGGTACTATATTGTTTAGGTGGCTTATGCCTCCTTCAGCTCGTGGATTGATTTTCAGTTTCGAACTACTCCTTGCGGCCTTGTCATGTTCCATGTTTTTGTAAGATAGAGAAGTTGCCTGTGCCTGAGAGTAGGAGTTAGATGAGCCTGTGAGATGTACCTCCTTTTATAGTAAGGAGCGCCACATTGGGACGTTCTTGTGCCATTTTTCCTGTGCATTACTATATATACTGTTTCTTATGAATAGAGTTCAATTCAATTAAATCCCTCTATTATTTTATGAATGGAGTCCAATTTTTTAGGCCAAATTCCAAAAGGCTCGTTTGAATATATTATTGCAGATGTTTATTTGTTTCTTCTGTTTAGCATTTTGTGGACGTGTTTTGTTAATCTCAATCCATCTGGTGAAAGTTTGTTCACCTTCATTCAAATTTAAAAGGTGTATATGTTTATATAATTCATTGGTCAATATTCTCAAAATGCTTTATTAAATTTTTATTCCTACTATTCCTTTATTAAACTTTTGTTAGCTAAATGAAGAGACTTATTAATTACAATATTAAGTATGTAGACAAACAGTTGGCTTTGAAAGGTGGAGTGGACATAATTAAATCTTACACCAGCGATTATACAAGTGGTGAAATTCCCTTCCAAGCACACGCCAAGGAACCTGACAAGTTCACATTGATTTGCGCTATGTTGTCCACGTAATGGGAAAATTGCCCAGCTACTTTTATTAATTAATTTTTTTCTATATAATATGAACTTTAAGTAATTATTATGTAGCCACTAGCCAGTTTTTAAAGATAAGAATCATACGATCATTCTCACTTATGAATCATGATTACTAATTTACAAAATTATTTTGTGGTGGCTCCTTTTGTAATTATCAATTTTTTCCTGGTTTGGTTTAACTTGTAAGTTTAAAGTAGTTTTAACTTTTAACTTTTTAAGTGCCAAATTGCTTTCACACTCCCGTAACAGTGGAATTTACGCAATCTGTCACTTTCACTTCTGGAACCCGCCCTTCCTCTTTTTAACCCGGCCGACCCGACCCGTTTCTTAACAACGGTTTCCCTGTCTGTTTCTATTTTGGGGTACTGTGAGATGTGTCATAAGAGCAAAATAATGGATGGGTGTTTGTGTTTTTGCTGCTCTCTAATCTAAAATTCTAAGCTCGTCAGCTAACGTCTCCTTTGCATCTCCGATCCGGTAACTCCCAGCCGTTGATCTTCAGCTCAGATCTGTTGCCTCATTTGTAAGCATTTTCTCTCCATTTTTATCCTTCACTTCCATTACTTTCAAAATTTCTATAAACGGATCTCCTTTACATATAAGGAAATTCAACTTCTATTTAATCCTTTTTCTTCTTAATTTGGAAACTGGTTTTGGCTCTGGTGCTGCTTTTTGAGCAAGTGAATACTTTGGTTGATAATGTTTCGAATTTCTCTTACAAGGAAAGATTAATTAATTGTTGGTGAATGCGGAGAATTGAGCGATAAGTTTGAGCTCAGAGTCACGATGCAAGTGCAAGGTCTCAAAGCTAATTCTAGAATAGCACTTCTTGTCGCATTAGTGATATGGGTTGGTTCCGCGGGGCTATATGATTTGCTAAAACCTGTTTCAAATGGGTGTACCATGACGTACATGTATCCCACATATATTCCTATACCTACCACGAGCTCTGTTTCACCAGCAAAGTACGGCCTGTATTTGTACCACGAAGGATGGAAGAAGATTGATTTTAAGGAGCATCTGAAAAAGCTAAGCGGCGTTCCCGTTCTTTTTATTCCGGGAAATGGCGGTAGCTACAAACAGGTAAGGAAGACTCTTTCTTTGCATGCAGTTTTATTAGTTTTGTTGATGACTCATTGAAAGTTTTAGTCTTGCAATGCTCTATTTCATCAGATATTAATTAGCTTACCTATATTGTCCGAACCATGGTTGTTTACAACAATGGCTTATAGGTACGATCATTGGCAGCAGAATCTGATAGGGCATATCAAGTGGGCCCCCTTGAGCGTACGTTTTATCAGGACGCTTCCCTAACTTCAGAAGAGGGAGGGGAGGATATAGATGTAGCTTCTTTCCAGTTACCAAACCAGTATAATTCCAAGTTGGACTGGTTTGCTGTGGATCTTGAAGGAGAACATTCTGCTATGGATAGTGCCATACTTGAAGAACATGCAGAATACGTTGTCCAGTCCATTCACAGGGTCTCTCTCTCTCTCTCTCAACCACATTATTTTCTTCAAATTGCATGTTGAAAATGAAACCTTTTGATGCTTGTTAAACAAATCTTAAAGATCATATTACGTTTTCTTAATATTGCATTACAAGGGAGTTTTTCTTTTCCACGTTTTTTAATCTCAAAACTATTTAACCTACAACCACATATGCAGATCTTGGCTCAATATAAAGAATCTTATGAGGCTAGAGAAAGAGAAGGTGCTGCAACCTCTGGGAATTTGCCAAACAGTGTGATATTGGTCGGTCACTCTATGGGTGGTTTTGTTGCTAGAGCTGCAGTTGTCCACCCCCATTTGAGGAAGTCAGCAGTTGAAACAATTCTTACACTTTCCAGCCCACACCAGTGAGTTTTGTGGCTCATATGATGGATTTGATTTTCAAAGTGAATGTTTAATTGGTGTTTGATGAACTTTACCTACTTTATTCAGATACCCTCCTGTGGCATTGCAGCCTTCCTTGGGTCACTACTATGAACATGTTAATCATGAATGGAGAAAGGGATATGAGGTCCAAACAACTTCAGCAGGACATTATGTGTCTGATCCTGTTCTCTCTCCTGTTGTTGTTATATCCATTTCTGGTAGTTATAATGATTATCAGGTAAGTATGTTTTTGCATCTTTTTCTGTGGTATATACTGTGCTATCAACAAGAATATTGCCTGCTTAAACTGAAAAGACTGCTGTCTAAACTTCTTTTTGCAAAACTGAAATTTGTCTTGTAAACTATAGTTGAGGAATTGGCCTGAGTGTTGCAAGCTGGCCCTGCTTTTATATTGGAATTGATATATGAAGTTGTTAATTTGGCATAATAAAGAGGATTTCATAATTTACTGAAGATTCTTGGAAGACTGTTAGGGTGTTGTAATTTTGTGTTAATATGGGTGCTTGCAGTATTTTTGTTGTCATCACCCCATATGTACATAGATGTGTCTGTATACTGCCCATTTATATATATTGTGTTTACGGTTGTATCAAATTCTTGCTATGGAGCTTGACTTTGTGGGTGCTTTTTAACTCTTGTTTTTTGTCTTTAGGTAAGGTCCAAGTCAGAATCCCTTGACGGGATTGTGCCTCCAACCCACGGTTTTATGATCAGTACTACAGGCATGAAAAATGTGTGGTTGTCAATGGAACATCAAGCTATATTGTGGTGTAATCAATTGGTTATACAAGTAAGTGGAAGTCACTTTTTGAACCTGGATTTAGTTATCATATAGATGGTTCTGAATATATATGCTCTTATCTAGGTATCACACACTCTCCTAAGTGTGGTAGACTCCAGAACAGGACAACCGTTTTCTGACACTCGAATAAGAAATGTGATATTCTCAAAAATGCTTCGTAGTGGGATACCGCACAGTTTCAGTTGGATGATGCAACCAAATTTGTCTCGGCAGTCAATACATGCTCCTAATAGAGATGTAAAGGATACAACTGGTAATGTACATTGTCAATTTGTCTCTGTGGAGATCCACTATATTGCCCTTTGTGGTTGGCAAAAATTTTGTGCCCTATATGATGATGATTTAATGATTTTATCTGTCATCTTTGTTGTAATGTAATATGATTGCAGAATCCTTGTACACTTCAGCTGCTTGTCCTAGCAATATTCGTTGGAGTGATGATGTCCTTGAGAGGGACCTATACATTCAGACAAACACCGTCACTGTTTTAGCCATGGATGGTCGAAGACGGTGGTTGGATTTAAAAAAACTGGTCAGTGTCAGCAAAGCTCCCATTTACTATTTTGATACTGAAATCATTGTAAAATTTATTTCATATTAATCCCTCCTTCTGCATCCCTCTTTTCTTTGCTTTTTTCATGAATTTTGCTTCCAAGCCAGGTTCTTAACTTTGTTGTCATTCTTAAAAATAAAAAAAAATAAAAAGATATAGAATTCTGGAAATTAAATTGTCGTATTTTATGCATGTATGAATTTGACTGGGGTAAAATTTGGTCTTTTAGTCAGAAAAGATTTTTGAAGCATCACAAATTAATATTTAACCTTGATGTATTCTTTTGCCTTTTTGTTGTTTTTTACACTGATAGTACTTGTTATATTTTATATTCTTGCATTTTCTATACCTGATAGTGCTCAGACTTGAATCAATACGTGCAGAGTTCAAATGGAAGAAGCCACTTCATGTTTGTGACTAACCTTGCTCCATGTTCTGGGGTTAGACTTCATCTATGGCCTGAAAAAAGAAACTCAACTTCAGCCTTGCCTGTGTGTATAAGGATCCTCGAAGTGACATCGAAGATGGTGCACATTCCATCAGGACCAGCACCAAGACAGGTACTAAATGCTGCATTCATGACAATTTTTCAATGGGATACATGCATTTATCATAGGCTGGTTGTCATGGCCTTATATGTGTGTTCTGAACTTTAAGTGAATTTTTGTATCTTGTTTTGAGTGAAATTTGTTGTACTCTATGAAACAGTGATGTTAAATTATGTTGCTATTCAGACTGGTTGCACTGGCACATTTATTGGCCAATGTCATCCGCGTACTCTTATTTGTGGATATGCTCTATCTTGTTAGATTGAACCTGGAAGCCAGACAGAGCAAGCTCCTCCTTCTGCTATTCTGCACTTAGGACCTGAGGACATGCGTGGTTTCAGATTCCTGACCATCTCAGTTGCACCTCGTCCGGTATTGTTTCCCCTCACTGTTTCTGCTTCAAAAATATTTTTGATTGGGTGGGAGTTTTGTATTGATTGTTGTTTTGCTTGTTATGTGCTTGTAGTAGGCTTTGCCTAGCTGTACTGCTTGTCATCTCCCTTTGTAAAGAAAAACTAGATTTTTTAATTTTCATTATTTTCCTTATTCTATTTTTCAACACAATAAGATATATTCTTTGGCATGTTTGTTGTAAGCATACATCTGGAGTGCATGCAATGACTCTACATTGTCACATGCTGGGAACCTGTATCTTTATTTATTTCTGGATTTCCTTTGCAATTCACACCTTCAACCCATTTGTCTACATAACTGTAACAATTTTTATCTGATGAAATTCTTTTGGTTTCTATGTTCTCACATGTTGTACTTATTTTGTTTTTATTACTCGGTTTGGCTTATATGAAAATTGCTCGCTTGTTAAATATGATATTTCAAGTGGTTTGAGTTTTTATGGTGTTGACAATCTGGTGATCAGACTATTTCAGGCAGACCTCCACCTGCAGTTTCCATGGCAGTTGGGCAGTTTTATAATCCAGAGGAAGGGGAGAGAGAGTTCTCTCCTTGGTTGATGCCGCTTTCTAGTTCTTCTTATAAGGTTAATATCTCTATGACGCTGCTTCTTTCTGGAATTTGGAAATCTTAGAAATTTTAGCTGTCACTTAGATGACTAACTTTGACTGTTAATGACTTGGTTTTGTAATGCAGGAAATGTCTTTGAAGGAGGATCATCCCCTTGCTTTGAATCTAACATTCACCACTAGCTTAGGCCTTCTGCCTGTCACATTCTCTTTGAAGACCGCAGGTTGTGGAATAAAGAATTCAGGACTTTCAGATGAAGAGGCTGGAGACATTGAAATCAGTAGTAAGGATTTAAATTAGTAGTAGTTTTATGCTCTATAATTTTTGGTTCCACGCATTGTCATGGATTAATGTAGAATATGAATGTAGTCTACGTATTTCTTTTATCTGTTTGCTTGGCATTACAGGGATCTGTAAGCTTCGCTGTTTTCCACCTGTAGCATTTGCTTGGGATGAAACATCAGGTCTCCACATATTCCCCAATTTTTACAGTGAAACAATCGTTGTTGATTCCTCACCAGCACTTTGGAATTCACCTAAAAGTTCTGAGAAAACCTCTGTTCTGTTGCTGGTAAGAAGTCACCTAAAGTTTCGTATTATGTACCATGAGATGATATTGAAATAAGAAAATTGTAAATTACATATTCTATTCAGGCCAAAAAATGGATTCTAATTATTTCTTCCTACCATTGTTAAAAATCGAAGGTTTTTTACTTTTGCTTACCTCTGCTTCTCTTCAGGTAGATCCACATTGTTCATATAAAAGCGCAATGACTGTTTCTGTAACTGCAGTTGCCAGTAGGTTTTTGCTTTTGTATAACTCACAGGTAATGATCCTCAACAGCCCTAATGAGGATGCATTTTCTGTATTTTCAGTAATGTCTCCTCAATTTAGTTAATTGTGGAGGTATGCTTAATATTTAGTTTAATTGATCATGTTATGTGACTGCTCTCTTGCAGATTATTGGTTTCTCCATTGTTGTTATCTTTTTTGCACTGATGCGGCAAACACATTCATGGGATCTTGACCTGCCCATACCTTCGATGCTGATGGCTGTGGAATCCAATTTGAGATTCCCATTGCCATTCCTCTTCCTTGCCATTGCACCCATCTTACTTTCTTTTATCCTTTCCTTTTGGATTTCTCAACCATTTCCCTCATTTGCTAGCTTCACCATTATCTCAGTGCTCTGTTATCTACTTGCTAATGGCATCATAATTATTCTGATTTTATTATCCCAATTGGTCTTCCATGCCGCTGCTGTTGTACATATTTTCATCAGGACAAGGTTAGTAGGCTCTCTCTACCACTCTTTTTATATACACAATGGAATCAAGCGATTATGTGTTTGTTAATGGAACATCAGATACTTTCACTACTAATATTGATAGAGATAACCAAAAAACAAAAAAGAGAAGGCAAAAGAAGAAAAATTCTTTATATATTCTGTTCGTTTTACAACATGTTATTGAAATATATTGAAATCGGAATATTGCTGTAAAGTTCCTTTTTTTTTTAATAAGAAACAAGAATTTTACTGTAAAGGTCAATTATTCATCCCCAGTTATCACTTAGTTAAACTTTCCAATATTGTCTTTTGGATGCCATTCTAAAGTTATATTGTAGAGATTTAATTTAAGTTATTATTTATTGTTTTTAATGGATTAAGGTGGTAAAAATCAATCTTATTAATTGTTCGTAGGAATCTGACTTACAAATATATAATGTGTATATATATGTTCACCAGTTTTTTGTGCTGAATGACAGGATTTATTGTGTTGCAGGTTTCAATTGCGGGAAAAGAGTGCTTGCTTTGTTTTTGTTCACTGGTTTACTAATCTATCCTCTGGTTTCTTCTCATTGAAGGTAATCCTGTAATATAAATGTTATGATTACTAGCTCAATATTTTTATGAACTGGCGCTTTGTCCATGTAGAAATTAGAACTGTGGCTGGTTGAATGCCTGTGTGTTTGGTTGCATGTTTTTATGTACAGCAACCAGAACCGCCAACACCACCACCACCCCCACCCACAAGAAAAAACAGGGCATTTTTCCTTTCCTTTCTTCTCTCATCTTGGAAAAGGTCGACTCATTGACTCGTTACTTTCACTTGATTCTTTCATAAACAGGTGATAAGGGTTATAAGATTGAATCCGCTACTTGTTACAGCACTTGGTGCAATTACTTTGGCATGCTTTGTTCACGCAGCATTGGGTCTATTTATACTCGTATTCTCTCATGCTTTGTGCTGTCACAGTGCACTTTGCAGGTATGTCCTCACTTTGGATACAATATACTTTATGGGAATTATGCACCAAGCCATGCACTTGCTGTCCTTTTATTACAAGTGAAATCTATATAGCTTTTTATTATTGTTGCTTGTTAATGGATGGTATTTGAAAGCTTCATGTTTCATTA
This sequence comes from Purshia tridentata, assembly GCA_003254885.1. Lineage (NCBI taxonomy): Eukaryota > Viridiplantae > Streptophyta > Magnoliopsida > Rosales > Rosaceae > Purshia > Purshia tridentata. The sequence goes on along the minus strand of QANT01004768.1, from coordinate 21,378 downwards.
ACTTCAGGGTTATGTGTGATAATGATCCTAAGAGATGCTTTATGTCTGTGTAACAGTTTTTTGACAGCTTCATTTCGCAGCCATGCAAGAAGACATGAATTATTTGATTATAAGAAGGAAGGCAATGATGGGTCTCAACAACTTACATTCAAATGTGATGGTATATCAAACCAGAATTCCCCTTCTGAAGATAGCTGCTCCAATAGTCCAGACTCTTCAAAAAGTTTTGGTGAAACACAATTAGAGATATTCAATCATAGGCATGGGTTGTTTATTTTGCATCTTGTTGCAGCACTCATGTTTGTTCCATCATTTGTGGCTTGGTTGCAGGTAAAAGCAAAAATTCTATCAGTTATCTGTCTGGTCTCTGATTATGGCAATGGCGTCGCTTGTGACATTCTTGAGTGTCTCTTTAGAAATTTGATCATTATTATATGTATCAGTTCGTAGCATGCTAATATATTTGAACCAAAAATGATTCTAGCCATTAACTATCAAAACTCTAGATACACTAAGTTTCCAGCATTCATCAAGATGCATGCAGAAGAAGGTGGTTTGAGTTTTCCATCATCCTGCATATGTTGAATTCGTGCACGCATAGGTGGAGGAATTACTTGACAATTGATAATATTATACATAAGGTTCTTTACCACCTGAACCAATATGGATTACATGCAAATTTGTATGTGATGCAGCAGAACTTTCTGTTTATGTTCTTTTATTCTTTTGCTTGCGTAAACTAGCCAGCCTTTTACAAAATGACATTCTTTCTGGTTGCAGAGAATAGGGATGGGTCAAAGCTTTCCATGGCTCTTGGATTCAGCTCTATGCACAGGTCTGATCCTTCATGGTATCTTCAACTCAAAGCCTGAGTTCAATTCCTTCCTGGTTTCTTTCCCTGGCCTCCGAAACCAGGAAGTGAGATTGAACTTTATGTACCTGGTTGCTGGATACTATTCGTATCTCTCTTCCCTGGCCTTGGCTCCATACCGAGTATTTTATGTTATGGCTGCTATAGGCTTTACTTGCTTTTCTTTGACGATCTTACAAAGATGGAACAGAGAAAAGGGAGAGGCCTATATTGGTAGCCGAAAGCACGCTCACAGGCACTGACATCCCCAGAAACACATACAATTTATGTTGCCAAATCTTCGGTAAGGCCCCTTGTACAAACACAGGTTACGAGTACATGCAAGTTGTCTACGAGGGTGAGATGTGTTGTGGATATGACTCCAGTAACCACAGTTTTGCAATCAGAATTGTCATACAAACAAGCGACCTTGTTCAGTGGTGCAACATGTAATATGGAATGAAAATTTTTTGTTGCGACATTTATAAGATGGGCCCTCTTTTCAGGTCGCAGGGATGGTTTTTGGAATTTTGTTATTATTTCTTGACACCATTGAGAGTTGTATGAGGCAAATTTGGAGATCTAATGAAGAAGAGTATGCCTTGCTTGGGTTGACTTGATTTGTGTATCGTGTTCATAGAGGTAAACAAAGATTGGGAATTAACATTCAAAAGTAGCCATGAAGTCATATTTTTTACGGTTTTGATTTTGTTGTCATTTTATCAGTTGTATGCCGATTTTATCAGTTATCTGAATCAATTTGGTTGATTTTGATGATTCCAATGAATTGCTTTGTGAAAATTTTCTGAAAACGAACAAAAGAAATAGGGTCCTTTTTTTTCTAAAATTTGAGAGAAACCAAACAAAGTGAGCGCAATTTATTTATTTCAATATGGCAAGTGGAAAGTGGAAACTACATCCAAACACAATTGGAACTATAAAAGGATAAATTATGAGGCAACCTAGCAAACATGCGATTTTGTTCTATGGACCCAACAGCTCCCCGTTTCATACACATAAGAAACAAATAAAATAAGTCCAACAAAACGGTAACAATGCCAAAGAACTAGTAAAAGAAAGAAAGGCAGATTGGTAAAATGAATGCTAATGAAGCATACAATGATGTTGTGATGAGCAAAGAAAACCCAGCAGCAGAGCAAATGGACTTTGTGCAATTGAATTAAAGTCCACTCGTGACTGCCAAGAGTCGGACATACCCACTGCCACAATCATTGCAAATACCAGGCAAAATGAGGCTGAAGTAACAAATGATATTCTGGTTGCCATTTCCAAATGGCTGAGCCTTGTCTCACACTGTTGGCTATATAGCACTATTGGGTCATAGCCTATTAGCCAGCAAAATCAAGGCCAATGACAGCTCCTAAAATCTTCTTAAACCAATCTGCAAGCAGAACAAATGGCATTAGGAGAGTGGCTGTTTGTGATTAGTCCAGACTACCCAGGAGCAGTCTGATTCAAACTTTTTGTTCATTTGATGAAGTTAGTCCAAGGTAACCAGATGAGGAAAAGCGCTGGTGACAAAGTCAAACTGTTCAAGAGTCATTATCAAACGTAGAACCAAAAACAGCATATAGGGCCTGAACTGCTTAATCCAGTACAATAGATTCTAAATTTCTCAAGCATTGGAACAAGAAAAGGCTATTATATTTGTTTACAATTGTTCTTTGTCAATAAAAGTTTAGGAAACAAGAACATGTAATGCAACAACATTGCAGTAACACTCAATAGGATTGAGAGATACATGCAATCAATTTAAGGAAAAAGGATACCAATGAAAGAGAAAACTATACTACATATGCCGTGTTGTAACACGATGGTTAATGGCTCTAGATGTCATGGCTCTCAGGTTTGCTCTAGCTGAGGAAAGAGAGCTACTAGATTGATCATCGGTTACCCTAAAGGCCTCCATAAACTCCTCTCTTTGCAACCTTAGAGCTAATGCAGCATCCCCATCTTGGCTTGGCACCCTTCTACTTCTAGTACTACTCCTCAAATTCATATCTCTTCTTGATGCCCTTAAAGTCCAAAGCCTTGTATTACTATAAGCGCCTTGTTCTGGGTTTTGATGACGCTCAGCTTCTCTGATCTGCAACCTTATAGCTAGTGGCAATGCAACATCATCCGATTCATCCTCATCTTGGCTTAATAGTAACCGTCTTCTCCTCACAGTCATATCTCTGCTTGATATCCCTGCTGCCTGTCTACTTTGATTCCTTGAATCACCGTAGAACTTATTTTCAGGGATTTGAAGCTCAGCTTCTCGATTATTCAAGGCTCCAGCAGCTTTCCTTACTTCAACTTCTTGTGGAAACAGAAGCTGTATTGTGTTCCAAAGAACTGTGTTGACGGTGCAGGATCTTCCATTACTGCAAATGTCAAGCAAGATAGAGATAAAGCCCAAAAGTACATTACAGTACTAATTAGCTGGAAATGTCAGCCCCCATTTTGATCATTAGCCCATTAACTAATTTAGCTTGAAATTATAGATGAAACGTACCCAATTAGCTGCCTGCACTTGGGGCACCTCTTCCCACATTTGTCCGCAGCAGATCGCAAGCATTTCTTACAGAAACTACAATCAAAGGAATGAATGGGGTAAAATAATTGCTAATAAAGTGTGTTCAAGCACCAACAAGTAATTCAAAGCATATGATTCAAGCCTCCATTAGAGTCATCAAATGGCAATAAGATCTTTAAAAAAATTGCAAATTTTAGGCTTTGCTTAGTTCATTTAAAGTTTACCTGTGTCCGCAAGGAGTAGTACTGGGTTCAAAGCAAATATCCAAGCATATCTGTCAAGTACATCATATCCATCATACTAGAAGAAATAAAAGAAACCCATTTGATTTTTAATACATCAAAGTCAAATCTGCTAAAGGCATACAGATCAGAAGGTTCTTACAGCGCAAGAAAGCTCATCCCTAAGCTTATCCAGGCAAGGAAGATTCGAATTTGAGGAACAAACACCATAGCTCTCAGTTATTTTATCTCCTCCTGTTTTCTTTTCTTTATTCACAGCAGTCTGCAGTTCGGCCTTCTCTTTCCCACTCTCTGTGCACCAAAAAATACCCAAAATAAAAAGAGAAGGAATGGACGGTTTAGGGTTATGCACAAATTTAGGGGGAAAAAAAAAGAGCAAAATCCTAATTAAAGGGCACAATTTTACCATAACCCAATAGATGCGAGAACATTAGTACCTTCTTTTGTAGATTCTTCGTCATCGAGGTCAAGAACAGCTATAGGGATTGAGACTGGGCTCCTTCTCTGAGCTCGGCGCTTTCTGAAACACATTCGAAAAGCTATTAAAAACCAAGAAACTAAAATCAAAGATTATAACTTTTTATTTAATTTCCCAACAGATTATATTTATACCTTCTTGATGAATTGGTGGGTGGGGTTTTGAAGTGCGAATCAGAGCGTTTCTTGTGCTTAAACTCTCGCTCAGGGGTGTCATCGACCACAAGGCTCGCGATTAGAAGAGACTCTTCGTCCCAACCGGCCATGGCAGCCACGGATTTGAATCTGGGGCTGAATAGAGTGTCACCAGTTGACCCATTTCCCACTTGATCTGGGTCGGACCCCCTCGGTTGGTTTCTGAGGTCCCTTGGACTCTGTTTTGGCTCTTCTTCCCTCGCCATTTTTCGTTGTTTTGGATGGACGAAAGGGAATATTTGGTCTTCTCTGCAGAGAAAAAAAAGGCAGAGAAGTCTTTAGGGATGGTATTCTGTTTAACGGTCATATTTTTTGAATCATATCCTGTTTTGGAATTTCAACGGCTATAATTGCGGGTTTTTACAGAAGTAGCCATTCCGTATGTGTGGTCAGACTACTAACATTTCTTGTGCCCCCATCTATCACCATTGATCTTACGTAAGTAATGGTGATAATAATTCCCGACTTAAGTTCATTTTTTCTCACTTCAAAAAAGTAGTGATGATCATTCCTATTTATGATGAGTGATATGTGTCACATTATTTCACTTGGTTGACACATGTCATCCATCGATGATAATGGTAATATTTATGATTACTATTATTTCACATTATCACCATTATATGATCATATTTATGATTTGTGAATTCAAAATACACAATTGAATTATAATTTTTTTTATAATGGTCATATATATGTAAAAGATAAAATATGAAAGACAAACATTTTGGGATCTTTGGATGTGTTATCTCTCATATTAACCAAACTCTATATATGTATTTGATTTGTAATTTCACAAATTATGAACACTAGAAGTAAAATATCTAACCATCGATTTACTAGTATTTTATTTGGAGAGGTCTTAAATTAAAACTCCTCTACATNTAAAAAAAAAAAAAAAAAAAAAAAAAAAAAAAAAAAAAGGTTGAAATTATAATTCCAATGAACAAAAATACAATTAAAAGTATATTTTAACGATATCAACAAATATTTTATATTTTAACATAATTATACGTTCTTATTAATTGTTGTATTGTCTACATCCTCTAGAAGATTGGGATGCAAATAAAATGAGCAATTCCATGAAGTATGATTTGTTAGTTAATATATATTGCTAACTCTCCCGGCCCTTTTCCAATTTATAACTCATAAAGTCAAACTTTGAAATATAAATATCTGACCCAAAAAAAAAAAAAACTCCAAAAGCACAAAAAAGGGTAAAAAAGATTTAAATCAGGAAATTGAAGAATATATATGTTCCACAACTCCCACTATATTTTTTCCAAAGATTAAAAAGAAAAAGAAAGTTATGATTTGTTAGTTAATATATATTGCTAACTCTCTCGGCCCTTTTCCAATTTATAACTCATAAAGTCAAACTTTGAAATATAAATATCTGACCCAAAAAAAAAAAAAACTCCAAAAGCACAAAAAAGGGTAAAAAAGATTTAAATCAGGAAATTGAAGAATATATATATTTTTTCCAAAGATTAAAAAGAAAAAGAAAGTGTGCTGTTAACCAGATGTGCTACTCGATCACATTTACATGCACTTGAAACCACTAGCCATATATTGAGGTGATGGACATGGCCGGTCACCGCACTCCATACTATACAGCAATCATAATATGTCAACGTACTACTACTATATACCCTCCTCTCTAAATCGTGTCATTAATTCTATGTACAAAATAAGCGACCAAAACAAAAAAAAAAAGAGATGAAAAAAGAAAAGCAAATTATCACAAAAAAGCTCTATGCTTTCTACTCCTCCTAACCTGTCTCTGTTGATCCTGGTGTTGCCATGGCAAAAGATTGGAGTATGGATCAGCAAAATTGTTCAATACCCTATCTCTAAGCCCCGTGTCATTCACCTCACAAAATCTGTGTGACCAATCTGGTGGTTCCACTGCTCGTGTCCCCAAACCTGGTGCTCGATCCTTGGACCCAACATTTTGTTCATCCTGCCAGTCAGCCACATATGTAGCCACTCTCCTATAAAACTTCTCCTTGAACACCTCCCACACTTGGTACTTGTAGTGATTAATCACCATCACTCCCCTGTCCACATTCACAAATTCAAACCCATCTCTCAGATGAAAATGGTGCACCACATTCACCAATGTCGAATTCAGGGCCTCGGGCCTTACGATACTCTTGTGTCTCTCCGGGGCGGCTACACGACACGTGTAACCCGCCATCACCCCTTGCGCCGGAACTTGTTTGAGTCCCGACGGCCCAAAACTGTAGCACCAGACTCTCATCTCGCCTACGTACCTGTGCTCGGACTGGTTTTTAAGCACTGTGTGTAGCAATACGCCCGAAGGCAAGTGAAAGAACTCGTCCACGTCAATGAACCCGACCCATTTGCACGTCTCGCGGGCCCGTAACGCACAATGGGCGAACCCTGCTTCTTGGGTCTTGATCCAAGGCCACACATGTCTGCTCACATTGTAATTTGCATTCTGTAGCCACTCAATCACCACTTCAGTGACGTCATTGCTATTGTTGTCGTAGATAAACCAACGTTGCACGCCGATTCGGGCGTGGTACATGACCCATTCCTTCAAGAACCGACCCTGATTTCGCACCATGGAGCACATACACATTCCGTGCTCTTTCCGCTGGGTCGGATCACCAAGTCCAAGTCGGATTCCGGGCCGGGCTACTGTGTCAAATATTAATCCGCTACTGCCTTTCATACGTACAGAGACCTTCACGGAATGGTGGGCCCCGCTTAGACTACTCCTCAACACACTCAGGGGGGTTTTGCACCGTACGATCTCCTGGGCAATCGAAACGACGTCGGATCTCAACAGAAACTTGGTGGAACTAAAATCCCAGCCGTACACGCACTCGAATCTCGATCCATCGGCAATTCTTCCGGGCCGTAGGCCCAGACCTTTCACGAACACGATCGTGGTGTTGTCGCGATCGATCAGTGCCTCGTAGGCGAGCGAGTCCCAGCTGTACAAGGGCACCGCCGCAACGTCGTCGTCTTCTTTCAAGCTAACCGAAACCGTCAACCCACGTGGAGGCAGGACCGGGCACCTTACTATCTGGTTACGTGGGTCTCCGCCATCCACGTCAACCGGTGCCTTCTTGAACCGAGGATGGGACGAACCGTTCACTGAGAAGTAAACACAGTCCAGGTCCTCTTTTGTAAATAAGCGAGCCGTTCGAGGGTAATTTAGGAAAACTAGTGCTTGATCTGGAAACATAACCACTTCTCGAACTGAAATGGTGTTGGCAGACTCGCCGGAGATGGCTTTGCTTAATGGAGCTTGCCATGTTAGCACCAGCGCTGGTTGAGACTTCTCTGTACGTAAGGCCACATAAACACACAAAAAAAAAAAAATTATTAAAAAAATGAAAAGTTTTTCTAAATAGAAAAGAAAATAAAGAAATTAATTAAGTTGAATTAAAACATTAGATGATAACCTCCGAAGAGGATGCGGAAAGTAGAGAAGGTGAAGCCGGAGAAGAAGACACAGTTGAAGACGACGAAAAGGGTACACCAGAAGAACCTGCTCCAAGAAACGACGTCGCGCGGCGATTTCTTAATCTTGCGAGCCTTCGGCACATTCATAATTGGCCCTGCGGCTATGAAATTAAGCCAAGAAAGAGCTGCGCGCTGCTTTCAACTTGTTTCTTTTCATTCATACGGTTACTGGGTTTTGGATCGAATTGATGGATATTTTTTCTTCTCTGTTTCTTGTTTTCCCTGTAATAGATGAGATAGAGATAGAGATAGAGAAAGAAAAAGTCCAAGATGGAAGAAAAAGAGAGAGAGAGAGAGTGGAAGTCGGGGTTGCTACGGCTTTGATGGGAGAGAAAAAGAAGCGACCGCATTTTGTTGCTGTGACCGTTCAAGTTAGTTTATTTGCGGCCCTTAAAATGTCGTTCCGGTTTCTATCCCCTACGTACCAACTCTATATGGAACACTTGGACCACCATTCAGCTAACGCCATGTCGGCATTTCGCAGTAACTCCAAGTGTGCTGGCCCATTTTGCATGCCATTACTCCTTTCTAGTATCTACGGGATTTCTAATTCGAATAAAATTGGACGTCTTTCTGTTTTCTTTTTTAATGGAATTCTTCTATATTTCTTACGAAACTTAGATATGTAAAAGGTTTAAAATTTTGTTAATCTATTTGAAAATATTCTATTTGAAATTTGGGAATGATTCAATATTTCAAAGTAGTTTGGAAGTGTTTAATAAATGTAATTTATTTTTTAGTTAATACTAGCTGTGCTTTCGTCCATGCTAGAAATTAAACCTATTGTGCATTAATTATTTTAAATGTGACCAATTTTGAAAGTAATACTATTATTTAAAATAACATTTTACGATATTTGAATTTTGTTAAATATATATAAGTCCTAGAGGACCTAAGTATAAATGAATAAAATAATACACATAATTTAATAAATAAAATTTAGTACATAAACTTGATAATGCTAACAGTATTCTATTAAAAAAAATTATTTTTATTATACGTTACTTGTGAAAAATTTGCCACGGAACCTAAAATTTTATCACTATTGCATTTTGAAGTTTTAAATGCAATGAAAAAAAGAAAGAAAGAGGACTCATTCCACCATTTGACCGTCAAAATAGATGAAGCAAGAGTCTCACGTTTGGTAAACAGAATGCAAAATTGATGGTCAGCAGAAGAAAGAAATAAAAGACATAAAAATTTGTGATTTTTTTTGGCCAACAAAAAAAATTTGTGAGTTGTTTCAATGAAATTATAAAAGCAAATTGGACGTGCATGGTTGGTTGCTGTATGGAGTTCCAGTGGTTGCTCATGCAGCGTATTAGTTACCTTTCGTGATGGTTTGTGCCTTTTCCATCCCTGGCTAGGATTTTGTCTGTCAATGTCAACGATTGGGGTCCACTTTATGGGGAGTGTGGGATCCACTAAAGAATACTTTCTCTCCACTTTGCCACGTCACTAATAGTTGCCGTTCTGAATTCCGGGAAGAAAGGATTCGGCTCGTTGGCTCACTATGTAGGTAAAGTAAAGGTTACCGTATATCTACATCAAAACTATAAGTAATAATGATAAGATAAAAGAAAAAGCTAGATCAAACTTTTGGTCCTATAGCCTATACTTTAACTAAACTTCCACGTTAATCTTCTTTTTTATATGGGAGGAAATCAAAATATAGACTTATCATAATTGTAATCGTATATCTCATTTATCCTCACCGCTTAGACTAACTCTAAAAAACTTACCATTCTTGTGTTTAGTTTAAATAAAAATCAAAAGTTGTTTTTGCGATAATACCCTCAGTTATTATGCTTAAAACAATCTTTTCAACTTATAATATGGATAATTTAGTAATAAGTACTCGCAACAAATATTTTTTCTAGGTGATGAAAATATCAAATCTAGAGGGGACTAAGGTTTTAGATTTTCGCTCATGGGTCTCTCTATAAAAAGTAATACATTCCCATTAATGTGTTACTATCAAACAAGAGAGTGAAATCTTATACCATCTCAACTTCCAAATGTGCAAATCTATGAGAGCCTTTCATGAATAGTAATACAATTGGAGAAAGTCTATTTAACTTGACCCAACCAATTGGCCCAAGTTTGATAATGGGCAACCTTCAATCTCGTTGAGACTAATCAAGAAGCCCACCCAAGAGATGCTCAAATTGGTTTGGGTTAAAGCCTTGAGTTTAGGGCCTTAGCTTGGGTATACTTAGGATTGAGACAGTTGAGAGCGACATAACTTGGGATATCTAGTTGTACTTGTACCTAAAGTTGCTAATTCTGAAGAGACCATCGGGCATTCAAGTCATGATTATATTATGTATGTTTATGTAGACTTGTCTTTCACATTTTTGTTTGTAGGTGCATTCAGTACAAATCAGTATCAATTTTGGAGACCATGGTCGTATAGACGACAATTATGCATCATTCTTATCCTCACATCCAATGATTCCCAACATGCCCTTCCCAACATTAGTTCCATCACCACAATTGGGACCAAAACGAGTTATATTAAATCTCTACTTGACTCCATTAAAATCAAATTGCTTTCATCTTCTGTCAGCATCAAAACTTAAAAAGCTTACTTGCTTATATTTACTCTTTTCTTTTTTGGGTTTAATATGAGCCAAGTTGGTAGGTGGTATTGACAACTTAACGGTACATAAATTATGCAGCAGTAGTACTTGTTTGGTTTGGCATGCAGAGGTATATATATGTTATGGCAGGTTGCTGCTAGTAGATGCTCCAACTGGACGTCAGTTTTGTCACCAGCTACTCGATCTTTGTTCCTGACTTCTTTCACCAACAATGCAATGATGTCAGGGATGGCGATTGGCCCATCCATCATCCATATATTTAAATTAATTTTCAGAGAAACAAATTAAATTTATAAAGGTGGACTCACATATATACATACAGTGATATTCAAACCATACATACAAGTCCACAACTATGTATTATTCTCTAATAGTTTCAAATTTTCAAAAGCCAGGTGCCAATTGGGTTGGTTCATGTTGGATGTACCTCTCTCTAGAGGGCCTTGGAAACATGATAAACATGTTGTGCAGCTGTGTGCTGGAGTTCAAATATATAAATTATGCCATTGCCAACCTCTGGCTTTTCCTTTTTCTTTTTCTTTTTTTGATAAATAACCCTGGTATTAATTTTTCGAAAATTTAGAAGAAATATAATGTTTGATATATCAAGAATAGTCATCTCAGGAACAAGAAGATGATGTCTTCCACGCCACAGACGTTGGCCCCAAATGTTTGTTTGTGTTTCTGAAGACTCTGCATCTCAAAAAAGATCATGGGGAATATTCTTGTGCATGAACCAAATTAAAAGTCTTATATATGATTGATTACCTTATGTAGTAAATAAACTATATTTTATATATGTCAACTGGAAGTGATATTATTCCTTATTTAATTAATTCAGCAGCATTGTTGTAAGTTCATACTTTTGCATGTATAGAGACATCTTCTGAATGGATCCACCATGAACAACTATATGTGGCTTCAACTTCTCTCAAAAACCATACTTCTATGTCAAATTCGTTACACCATAATAGTTTGTTTTTGTTGTTTAATTGTACAGAATGTGTGTAAAATCATAAATGAATAAACAAGAATGGAAAGAAAGTTGGTGCATAAGCATACATCATATTATTCATATTGGTAGGCTCTGTGCTCAACATAATTGACCCCCCTGTCTCCCCTATTAGGCATTATGAAGATTGTTGGTTACCCCATTGTGTCGTTCCTTCTTTTCTCAGTGTCTTCTTTTATTTTATTTTATTTCTTTCGATTTTTGTTCATGAACATACTTATAAATTTATAAATAGCTAGTAACACTGCTTTTCCAGAAAAAAAGGAAATGAAAAAGAGAAAAAAGCATCATTACTCACAAGCTAATTAGGGATTTTGCCTACTGAACCATGCCATGATGCCAATTCATGCATACACTTATCGACAAAACACAAATGGGTACAAAGTTTCCTTCTATGAAAAGCATCCAAGCAATTGTGTCAAGTCAAAGTAAACAAATAAGAAATAAAGCAGCTCAGTTCTTGCTATCTTTCATAACGGGGCATTTTGGCAACCTGGGTAATTCAGTATTTCAATTTGCAGCTGACTTGTGTGTAACTGGAAATGTAAATGTTGTTAATAAAGTACTGATGGAGAATCATTCACTTTTAATTATTAGTTTAAGATTCTAAGAAACTCTGTCTGTTTATTTTTCACTTCTGTACTTTTTCGTGTTTTAATTAATAGACATTGACTGATTATCAGAACTTAACTATGTCATGTAGCCAACTTATTTGATTCATTTAGGTTCTGGCTCTCTAGTGAATCCATGTTTGGAATTTTAGGATGCTTTCATATCATGGTGAAGGCATCTCTCTCTCTCTCTCCCTCTCTAAAGATTAAAGCCTAAAGAGTTGTTTCCAACGACAAAAGTGGGCAGCCTTGAGGGAACAAGGAACCTTTCAATATCATTATTCATTTGGCTTACATGGATTAAAGCCAATGAGAGAAGACTTAGAATGCAAAAAATAACGATTTTTCAATGAAGGCGACCCACGTCTGGTTTTTCTTTTTCATGTAAAATTTTCTCACAAAAAGAAACAGGACTGTTTCCATTGGCTCAATAGTGGGGTGGTGCCATTTTTTTCATGTAAAATTTTCTCACAAAAAGAAACAGGAGACTGTTTCCATTGGCTCAATAGTGGGGTGGTGCCATTTTTATAATGTCAACCTTCCATGCTTTTAATATCTAGCAATCAACTCGAATGCTTTTCCATTCAATGATTTATCTCCCCTCTCAAACAACAGCCTCATTTTTTTATGCCCTGAATGAACTGGCAGCATCTTTGCCTTGGATTATAAGCTTCAATTTAAGCTACCTTCCCCACTTTAGTGTCCACTTAGGAATTAAGGGCTACCTAGCTAACCTAGCCTTCACACTTTTGCTTCTTTGGTCCAGAAAGTTTGTCAAAAATGGGAAGGCAGCCTTGTTTTGACAAAGTCGGATTGAAACGAGGTCCATGGACGATTGAGGAAGATCACAAGCTCATGAATTTTATTCCCAACAATGGCATCCATTGCTGGAGAATGGTTCCAAAGCTTGCAGGTACATTACATTGCATAGCATTTCATTTGATCATTCCCTTCATCTCTCTTTTGACTTCATTGACCATTTTGTGTTGTACTGATATTGCAGGCTTACTTAGATGTTGGAAAAGCTGCAGACTAAGATGGATCAATTATCTAATGCCAGACCTCAAAAGAGGTGCTTTTACAGAAACAGAGGAGAATCAAATTATTCAACTCCATTCATTTCTTGGTAACAGGTATATACACAAATATTCTACCTTGTTTAATTTAATCTTACACACAATGTTATAGTTATAGGGTACTGACTGGTTTAGCTAACACTAATAGCAAATTATTTGTGCAGGTGGTCTAAGATTGCTTCACATTTTCCTGGTCGCACAGACAATGAAATCAAGAACCAATGTAATACCCGAATCAAGAAGAAGTTAAAGCTCCTTGGTGTAGACCCTTTGACCCACAAACCCACCGAGCAAAAAATAATATTGAAGACAGTAGTAAAGTGTTAGGATCGATTAGATAGAATGGGAAAAACACAAACTCAAACCAATAAAGAAATAGGCAAGAGAAAAAAGTAAATAAGGACACCAAGGATTTAACGTGGTTCGGCAGTGTGCCTACATCCACGGGCAGCGATATTAGAATAACTCCACTATATCAAATAATGGGTACAGCGGAAAGATCTTACCAAGTCTAAGAACAAGACTTGATGAACACCTAGAGAGTACAAGAGGAATCACCACTTCTTCAGCTATGAACACCTTGAAGGAAACACCAAAAGAAAATACTTCACTTCTCTCACACTCTCTCTTTCTCTATATTCTCACTACTCCTCACTTTGAGTGGTAGTCGGAATGCAATTATTACTCTCACTCCTCACTTGATTGCTTCAATTGCTTAATGTTAAATGCCAAGCCTCATCCTCCTTTTATAGCCATGGATGGATCCTTCTAGCAACTTGGAGAAAAGTCCACCAACTCTTGGAGAATTGATTAGTCTCTAGATATTTCCACAAGTTTCTAGCTACTAGGAGAATTGATTAGTCTCTAGATATTTCCACAAGTTTCTAGCTTGCACCAATATTCAACATTTGGCTACCATCAAGAATTCTCTAGAACCAAGCCACCCATCATGAATTAGAGATCATTCTAGATCTTCAATTAAGTCACATGGATTAGATCCTTCTAGAAATCTCCCGTATGGACTGGACTTATCCCAACAATATATATATATATTATTATGAAAGTTCTAGCGATCTCCATTAATTAATGCCAATATATATAAAATCTTTCCTAGATCTTTGAAAATTTCTGGTATTTTATGGGATTGAAGATTTGTAATCTTAATTATATTATTAATTTTTTTCTTTTTTTGTGAAAGAAAATTCATCCGAATTCTAAATCTTGAATCCACTCGACTTTACACTTTATAATTCTTATATAAAGAAATTATATTAATTTTTTTCTTTTTTTGTATATTATTAATTTTTTTGTGAAAGAAAATTCATCCGAATTCTAAATCTTGAATCCACTCGATTTTACACTTTATAATTCTTATATAAAGAAATTAATATATTCCCATAAATAAAAAATCAATATATTTTAGATTCTTTGGCAATGAATCATGCAACTACCAAATATTGAAATGACTTTACTTACAAGAACGAAATCTTTTGAGATTCCACAAAATTTTACTTAGATTTTTCTCTCTCCACATCATTCAATATTTTTTTTTTTCCATTTTTCCTACCAATTTATCTTAATTAAATTCTTAAGAATCTTTTCAATTCGCAATTTCATTTAGTAGTAATCCCATATAATATTTGTAATCTTAACAATATCAATGCTAGGTTTGATCTCGATCGATCTCAAATCCAAACTTTACAAGGCATGTAGCTGCCCTTCTTTCGATTTGTTCATAGAATTCGGGAAGTAAGATATTGAAAATATTTTATATGCATTAACATATATTATTAATTAATGGAGAGCTGTCTAGAATTTTCTTTATAATTAATATGATCAAATATATATATATATATATATATATATATATATATATCCCTCAATGAAACCGGCATATATATATACTTGACTTATAAATATATCATCACAATTCACCATCTTCTCCCAAATTAATCAGAGGCCAATATCGAGTTTTTTCTACTAATTAATTCACCGTGTTTATTAGTTATTAGCTAGGTTTTGTGAAATATGTCGAACTCAAATTGCACTGCCCTTTCATTAATGGAGGACTACCTTGTTGATAGTATGTCAAACTCAAAGGGTACTACTGCTCTTACAGTAAGGGAGAACTACCCTAATGATGGTGATCATCATGCCGTATGTATTCCCTGATCATTATGTATATCAGTATATTATATATTTAATAATTAATTATTTAACAATATATATATACTAGTACTGTTCCAGGAATATTAATTATACATGTTCTTGCAGACTTGTTTTCAGAAGCAACTTTCAGATGAAGCACATGATCACGAGGTTGCCAAGCACACAAAAAAAATCCGTTCTCGTGTAAGAAACCGACACTATGCGTATGATCACAAGGCTTCCAAGAACACGGAAAAAATCCGTTCTGGGGTAAGCAACCGATCGAGACTATATGCGATGGTCTTCAATTAAAAGAGTCAACTGCAACTCTTACTTACATTGAATGGTATTTAATCATACGTTGTTGCAGACTTGTGTTGTGAAGCTGAATGATCTGTGTTGTGAGGAAAATCTTATCAAATTAGAGGAAAAGTTCCAGAAAATTAACGGTATAAACTAAATAAACTCCTTGTATGTTGCATATGCATGTATTTATATTGGTTTGATTAATTGTTGATTATTTTTTCAACTTCCTAGGAGTAACTTCTGTCACTATAGAGGACGAGAAAGTTAATATAACAGTTTGTGGTGATCCAGCCACAATCATCGAGACAGTAGGCACGATTAATAAAGTTGCAGAGCTTGAGTCCTACAAGAAGCACCATGGTCAACTTTCCCAAGAAGCACGGTTATTATTCAACAAAAACATCAATCAAAATGATTACAAAGCTATGGGAACCACAATATTCCATTATGGGGTAAGAAACCAAGACTCTAGTTCTTTATCGTTTGAGCATGGTGATTTGTAAAATAGAATGGTTTCATCATTTTTCTATTTTCTCCTTCATTATGTACTTGAATATGTATATTATATGGTAAGAATAGTAATTTACATGTACTTACTGAATGTTACCTAGCCGTACGTATGTGTTTCAGACTCATGTTGTGAAGGTGAATGGTAAAAGCGAGAAAGGCCTTAACGATGTAAGGAGAAAGTTGGAAGAACTAAACGGTAAGAATTAACTCTTTTCATATATTACTCAGTATTTGTGTTTGATTATTAATTATATATTAATTTCTTCAATTTTTGGGTGCACGTAGGAATAAGTTGCGTCTACATAGATTTTAGAAAGAGGAAGCTAATAGTTAATGGTGAAATAGATCCAGCCACAATCATTGAAACGATATCGAATCTTAAGATAAAAGCAGAGCTTGTGTCCTACAAGGAGGAAAGTGTCCAAAAGAGACATGATGCAGGAGCTTCTGGAGTAAGAAACTAATTAATTAAACCAAGACTTTGGTGTACATGTTCTTAAGTAGATGCTTAATTTGAGCAGCATGTAGTAATTAATTGTAATTAATTCTTATGATAATAAACTTTTATGTTATTTTTCTCTAAAGTAAATAAAATCATCTTATTTGATTTTATTAATTTAACAGATTTTGCAGCGACTAGTTTCCAGTTTTGGCCCTTTTTTTTCTTGAGCAGGTAAGGTTGAATACAGTACTTATCTCCTATTTAATGTTGTCTAAAACTTTTACTACATACTTCGCTACTAAATGTTTAGGAACTGAATAGTCGGCAATGTCATTTGTTTAATTTGTTGAAAACGTTGATGATACCTCATGATGGTTTTTTGAATTTGAAATGCATGTCTATTAATCATAACCCTTTTGTGATCGATACTGTCTTGTTTTTGTGTTTTTTCTTGCAGTTCATTGGCGGGGAACTAATTTTTGGATGCTTTTTTTCAAGAGATACGTATACCAACAATATATGAATTTAGTACACATTCAATTAAGTTGTTAAAATAGATCTTAAGTATTAGTTTTGCTACCAACTACTTAATGGTTTAGTGATATTTTTTTATCTCAACAATTTTGGAGAATTTCTCGTTCCTCCAGATAAAAAAAAAAAAAAGTATTATTTTTGTTATGGATACATGTATTTGTGTCATGGGAACCCCATGAGTGTTACATGAATTTATATTAGACCTTTATATATATACTTTGAATTAATTGGGTTCATATATTCAGTGATCTCACCCGTTGAATAACAATATTTAGTCTTAGCAGCTTTAAAAAAACTGTTAGACCTATTTTGGCTTTGCGACGTAGCCATACGAGTTTTTTAAGTTGTTCTTCAGTCTGTTTTTGAGTCTTTTATGTACGATACGTACTTGATCAAATAAAGGATTTGTGCGTGGCTGCAAACTAATCATGAAGTTTAACCTCAATTCAAGTCGAGCAGCAGCTTTTGTACACTGAAAGGGTACCCGGCATCCCATTAACAGAGACTTCCTATGCATAGCAGCCCCTTAATTCTAAAAAAGAGATTGAACAAGCTTTTTAATTGATTTAATTTGTATAAATTAATGTTAGAAGAATTAAATGAACCAAGTCGTCTTAATAGATGCATGCATGATCAAAGCAAAATACTAGTCATATGAAGATTCAGTACGTGTTTTTTCTCTTGCAACAAGAAATAAATAGTTTGAGGGATAAGTGTTTGCTTTTTTGCAACAATAATAGAAGGTCCGTACAAGTTTAGCGATACCTTGTAAAATGAAAGATGAGTGCAATATGAGGTTTGGGAGTCCTAATTACCTACTCCTCCCTAATTTAATAGTATCTTCATTTTTTTTTAAAAAAAATATAATAATATTGAACTTCATCAAGAAGAATCATTTCAATTATATATCTATATAACTTAATAGTATACGATATCGGTATTAATATAGATACCCCACACAATCTTTGTCATCCTTGTAATCTTAGGAGATATTGAAAAGATTTTGTACATATTGGCACATATATTATTAATTAATGGAGATCTTGCTAGAATTTTCTTTGTAATTAATACGATCAATATATGCTATATATATATCATCTTCACCATCTTCTCCCAAATTCAATTATTCTTTAGCAACCGGCATCTAGGGTTTGTGAGGCATGTCAAACTCAAAGTGCACTGCTCTTTCATTAACGGAGGACTACCTTGTTGATAGTCCCATATCCAACACAAAGGATACTACTGCCCTTACATTAAGGGAGAACTACCCTGTTCATGGTGATCATCAATATCCCGTATGTATTCCTTCATTAATTACGTATATGACTATATGACTATTATATAATTGATATATAAGAGTATATGATTATTTATGTATATTGATTATATTTATAATAGTACTGTTCCTGGAATATCAAATATATATATATATATATGTTCTTGCAGATTTGTGTTCTGAAGCAACCTACAGATGAAGCACATGATCACAGGGCTGGAAAGGACACGAAACACAACTGTTATGGGGTAAGAAACAAATTAATGTGCATGGTGTTCTTTGATCGTTTGATCAGCATGCATGTAGCTAGTTGTGTTAAGTCCACAACAGGTCGAAGTATATGATCAACTTTATGAGCGTACATATAAATATATGCAGTAATTAATTACATGTTGTTGCAGACTTGTGTTGTGAAGCTGAATAATTTGTGTTGTGTGGATCATCTTAACAAACTAGAGAGAAAGTTCCAGAAAATTGATGGTACAAAACTAAATAAACTCTTTTTTAATTGTATTGCATTATTTGCATATATATATGCAAGCTACATACAATTAATTTGATCAGTATTTTAGTTTGAATAATTATTGATTATTGATTCCAATTTTTGGGTATACGTAGGAGTAAATTCTTTCACCATAAAAGAAGAGACAAAAAATTCGGCAAAGATAAAAATTTCTGGTGATTTAGCAACAATCATTGAGACAATAGCGACAATTAATAAAGCTCCAGAGCTTGAGTCCTACAAAAAGGACCCTGTTGAACTTTCCAAAGAAGCACGGATTTTATTGTTCAACCAACACAACATCGAAGCACAGTTTTCATTGTCCAACAAAAACAACGTTGCTAGCACCAAAATATTACACATGGGGGTAAGAAACCAAGAGTACTGTATGTATTGTTTTTTATTGTCTGAAAGCATGTACGGGATACGTGTGTATATATATA
Organism: Purshia tridentata; assembly: GCA_003254885.1. NCBI lineage: Eukaryota > Viridiplantae > Streptophyta > Magnoliopsida > Rosales > Rosaceae > Purshia > Purshia tridentata. The sequence continues at coordinate 2,111 of QANT01004768.1, read as the reverse complement.
TGTAACTTACTAAATTCTCACCTACACTATACATGTAAATTTTTGAAGACATATAATAGTTTAAAAGTTTTATGTTAAATATTTACAAAAATATATACGAGATATATATTGGTAATCCGTACGCTAGTTATATATGTGTATATATAGAATATTTAAAAGCCTCAGTAAAAATGAATATATATAGTAAAAGAAAATGTGAAATAGTTAAATAAAGTACATATATTCGGAAAAAAAAAATGGATTCATTTGTATCGTTGCTCCCTCATTATATTTATATATAAACATGACTATACATATTGTATATCAACTATATATTATAATAACTTAATTATATGTACACTACTTACTGAAAGGTTCGTGTATGTGGTTTTAGAGATATAGTGTGAAGGTGAATGATCTAGGTAACTGTGTGGAAGGCCGTAGAAAAATAGAGACAGAGTTGGAGAAAATGAACGGTACGTACAAACTAACCGTCACTAATTGTTTCTAAATTTAAGGTTTCTAACATTATTTATGCAAATAATATATAGGGTTAATTACATAAAAATCAATAAAATAATTTCTAATTCCATAATGGTCAATGCATTATCTAAATAATGGACACTGACTAAAATGTAATAAAATAAAAATAAAGAGTAACAACTAGACTTAAAACATAAGTGTATTTACGTTTCTTGCCATTTTGCTTACATATTAGTGACATCATCAATGTCTCATAATTATAAAAATTACAAAGAGGTCAATAATAACCGCAAGCTGACACATGGCAAAATTAACATAATAAATCACCTAATATGTATAAAATGACAACAAATGTTATTTTAGACAAATTCTACGACTAATCAGCTAATATTAATAACGTATAAGTTTCTTCTTTTTCTTTTTTTTCATTTCCACCTTTTTTTTCTTTACATCTTGTTTCTCTTTATACTCCTATTTAAGATGCATATTTCAGTTTTTTTTCCTTTTATCCCTTTTTTTACTGCAACATGTAATTTTTTTTTTTTTTTCATTTATCTCATTTTTTCCCTTGCATCTTATTTTAGTTCATCCTCTTGTTTAAAACATATATTAGACACATGCAATGTATATATTAAACACTATTTTTTATTGAAAATTGTTGCACAGTTTATAAAACATATTAATGGCGGTGTCTAATATATTAATTTCAAATAGCAAACTGTTGCACAGTTTCAGAAACATATTAGACACTGTCAGGTAGTGTGCATATTATACTGAAATTTAAAACATACACTATCTAATAGTGTCTGTCTAATCAAACATAGTTGACTGCAAGGAATAGACTCACAAGGGCTAGGTATACTCTTAGATTTATAAAAATATAAGTATGAGTCCAAATACTTTGAAAATTAGTTGAATAATTTTAGACATATAAAGGTTCATTCACAAAAAATATCAATTGTTTTGGAGCTATGGATTAGTATAGTTTCATTAATCAATCTAGCCTAAGATTTGAGAGTAATGTTCCTCCTCTAAATCCAAAAGTTGTGTAATTAATGTCCCACAACCTCAAATCATATGATTATTATACAAAAACCAATCCACAAAGGTCTAACATCATTCCATTAATCTCGGTTTAGGTTGAAATCATAAAGAACACAATAGAGGTTAAAAAATCAGATATGCAAAAGAAAATAGTTGCTAGCTGATAGATTTCAGAAATTCAGGGTCAACTTAGAAAATGCATAATTAATGCATCTGGGGTCCGATTAAGGTGATCTTGGTCTTGAAATGACCATTAGGGTGTCTAGTTTCTGCTTACCAAAAATCAGATTAAAACTCTTTGTCAAACAGTACAGTTTTCAAAATCATTGTCTCGGGGTCAAAACAGTGAATGTGTGACAGTGTCTATGGGAGAAAAGAAAATAGTTACTAGCTGATAGATTTCAAAAATTCAAGTTCAATTTAGAAAATACATAACTAATGCATCTGAGATCCGATTAAGGTGATCTTGGTCTTGAAATGACCATTAAGATGTCTAATTTCTGCTTACTAAAAACCAAATCAAAACTCTTTATCAAACAGTACAGTTTTCAATATCATTGTCTCGGGGTTATAACAGTATATGTGTGACAGTGTCTATATTTAAG
>QANT01004767.1:0-23463 GCA_003254885.1 Purshia tridentata | reverse complement strand
ACACACCCAAAATGGCATTTGGCTATCAAAAAATGACTTTACCATAGTAGAAGGCCTAAGTGATGGCAAAGTTTCCGACGTGAATGATGGGCATGCCACTATTAGAAAAAGATAATATTTAATGCAAAAATAAAAATAAAATGTAATGAAAAAGATAATATTTAATGCAAAAATAAAAATAAAATGTAATGAAAAAGATGATATTTAATGCAAAAATAAAAATAAAATGTAATGTGCCAAATTATAAAAGATCTAACAATTCTAACCAATGCTTGTGCATTAGGAAAAGAACAGAAACCTATCTAGATTTATTTCTTTAGATAGACTAGGACTTTGAACAACCAAAATGTAAATAAAAGAGCAACATGAATTTAAAAGAAAGCTTAACACTAAAATAAATTCAAAGAAGCAAGAGGTGTTCTTGAAAAAACTCAAAATACAAGGAAATGGCATAAGCATAAGGAAATACAATTAAAATGACCTTGAAAGGCTAGGCAAATGAAAATAAAGAAAGCTTTGAGAAATAAAAGCCACTGGGCGTGGGAGCAAAAAACTTGATTGGAGATTCACATTGTTGCGAGTTTTTGGGGTTATGTGTGTTGGAGAAGGGTTGGAGATCTCTGAAAATTGGGACGGACCTATACAGATGAGGGAGTTAGGCAATAGGCACATATATACATACATATCTCAGTCGACAGTGTATAGGACAAACTTTAAGGGGAGGAGTATATACTATATACACAAATAGTAAAACTGCTATGCATGAAACTGTTCAATTCCCATGCATGCAAGTTAAATTAAAAATAGTATACTATAGCGAAAAACAAAAAAAATTAAAAACAGCAGTGCATGGTAGCTAGTCAATATCTTCCATGTAAAATTATATAAATTAATATAGTAATTAAACAGGTACAAAAGATGGTAGTTTGAGGTAGCCCCTCGAACTCCGTTTTAGGGCTGTTTTACTGAACAATTAACAAGGTAGAGGGTCTTTTCATCGATCCATGCAGCATACATATGAATATGATCATGGCCAATTAATTGCTATACGTGCATATGCATGCATATATGATATATATGTATAGGACATCAATTAATTGATTAAACATGTGTGTAGTACGTTGTTATATGTATGCATGACTTGATTTGGATTGATGTTCGATCTTGTTGAATTGGATTGGATTAAATTTCTATTGATTAAGGTGGCGGAGCATCCATGGCGGTAGAAGCCTATTTGCAGCAGCAGGAGGCGCGGTGGCTTCTTCATCTACATCTCCTTCATCACATGATCTTCCAGCTTCAACTTGGTAAGACCCGCTGCATGAACCAATATTTGCACATCTTTATTTAATTAATTGATTTAATTACGTACCCTAATTAATATATATATACAAGATACAGAACCTGAAAATATTCAAGGACTGCAAAGCCTGGGGAAGAAGGTGGGTGGAGGAGGACTCCAAGCTCTGCCTCTGCATACGTTGATCATATTGCGTTTGTGCCTCTTGTTGTGTCTGCCCGCTTTCTTCTTTCTCCTTCTCCTTTACCTACATGTATATATATATATAGTTTAAGCATGCATGCCTCAATCAATACACAATATCTAGAAAAATATGTATTAATTAAGCAAATTAACAATTTTAATTAAACTTTAAAGAAAATTCATTCATTCATTTTTCACACCTTCTTTGCCAGCAAGCTGTTTTGCTCCTGCAATGCCTTGTCCTGTCATGGAACACAATCACCCAATCCCACCATATATTAAACAACAATGAACAAATATGTTCTCCTTAAAGGACCGTCTTTGTAAAAAATTATATTAATTAATACCAATTGACCATTAATTCAACGGTCACCATTTCAAGTTTTATCAAAAATATTATATTCGTATATTTATTTGATTAAAGTTTAATAGCTTAATAGTTTCTGATTGGTCTATAACTCCATATATATATATATGTGTACATATGTGTCTGTGTTCAATATATAGAATTACTACTGATCACTATTACATCCACGTTCCATGTATAAATTTCAGCTGGCTTACCTTCTTCTGGAGCTCTGAAATCGATTCGTACATAAGTTGATTCTGTGTGTGAAGAAACAAATTAAGTTAATTTCATATATATATATATATAGCCTTCATCGTATTATATTTATATGATTAAATCTACGTAATATACCAAAACCTTCTCTATGAGCAATGTGCATGCATGGTGTTCATTAATTACCTTTCTTGTCCTGATTTGCTTGAGTGCAGAATCAAGCTGTTGCTCCAAATTCTGAAGGTCTCTCATACTTAAGCATTGGAGATCTTCTCCCATAAAATGACTGCATGCAGATTAATTAATTCATTAATTAACAACACAAAAATTAGTATACTTAACTCAGTAGTGCTAGATCCATCTAGCTTTTTACAACATACCTACTGAATTCATTAAACTACGTTACACATGTATATAAATTAATATATATACTTGTATTAATTATTCAAGTAATTGGTACGTACGTACCTTTGATTTCTTTGTAAGACCTCCACCCTAGCCTTGAGCTTTGCATGTTCCAGAGGCCAGCTTCCCTAGAATTTCAATAAAGAATATTAATTAATTAATGGCATCTTTAACATATTGCAAAAATAAAGAGGACAAAGAAACTAATATTAATTAAGTGGTGATCCTTTTGGATTAGAAATAAAAGAGAATTAATTAATTAAATTAGCAAACAAATACATGCCTATGTATACGTACATTTGATTGATCTTGATGATCATTTGCCAGAAGCTGCCTCTCTGCATATGAGTATCTCTCGTACCTTTCCAGGATCTTTTCCATGCTGTACTTTCTCAATATACATATTATATAATTATATTAATTAGTAGTATGATCTACCATCATATATATATATATATATATAAAAGATAATTCTCAATTAATTAAACCAAACAGTGCCTGAAATTTCAATACAAATTTTGCGTTCGTGTTTTAAATAACACACGTGCAAGAAAATGTTCAAAATGAACTTTTTTTTTTGACCACTAAAATGAACTTTTTTTTTTTTTTGACCACTAAAATGAACTTAATTAAAGAAGAAGCATATATGCAGCTGTTAATTAGGTATTGGTAGATTTCTGAAAGACAAACAAATTAAATAATTTATTACACACATATTAAATTGTGATTTGACTTATAAAAATGATTGGATACGTGAACATTAAATGTTCAAAATACGTGCCTCCAAAGTAGTGCAGGCTGAGCCAATGAAATTAAGATTAGGAGATGCTCCTAATCTAATTAATTAATATAATTAGTGTGTACTCAAATTTGGGGTTATTCCTGATGAATCTCTTAATTACAATAGTAATTAACCCGGGCATTTTCTTCGGGACAAACAGTTTCATCTCTTTTCTTTTGTTTTCTATATAAAGACCAGATCATCCTATCACATATATAGATCGATATATATGAAGGAATATATATATACATATTTACTCTCTCTCTCTCTCTCTCTCTCAGCACACGTATTCGATCAACGAAAATGAACATAGTGTCGAAAAGACAAGGATTCAAATGGAATAGTAAACAAAAAATCAGAATTATTAAGCAATATTAAAATTGAGAGTACTGCATGTATGTATGTATGTATGTATGATGTATGTATGGATGTATGTAAAGCATGAACAAAATTTAAGAATTGGGTAATAAAGAAATAATACAAAGGGAAATAATGAAACCCAATAATTAATTAAAATAGGGAAGAAAAAGAAAGATGAATATATATATATATATAATATTGATATTGCATCTATCGATGAGTGGTAGCAAAGAGAAAGAGTTGAAAGAAAAAAAGAAAGAAGATAAATATATATGATGGTGAGTGTAGCAATTAAGTACCAAGAATCGGTGGAGTACTCAAAGAGCTTGCCTTTGGTGGAGAAGACAATCAAAGCCACCTCAGCATCACAAAGCACTGAAATTTCATGAGCTTTCTTCAGAAGCCCTGACCTTCTCTTTGAGAAAGTCACCTGCCTGTTGATCTTGTTCTCTATTCTCTTCAGCTGCACTCTTCCCCTTCCCATTTTTTTCTTTTCTTTTCTTTTCTTTTTTTCAATTAATAATTGACAATATTTATTCCCTCAATTCCTCACTCTAATAATCTAGCTCTACCCAGAAACCCAATTCAGAAAAAATGAGAGAGAGAGATAGAGAGAGATAGAGAGAGACAGTCTTTCTCTTCTCTTTCTTCTGCAACTAATATATACTCTCTCTCTCTCTATTTCTCTGGGTGTGTGTATATTTGTTTAATATATATTTATAGAAAGTTGAAAAACCGCTGTGAGATGAGATGGGCAGAATGGAAAACCAGAGTGGTTTCGTCAAAAACGCTGTCGACTTCCCATTGGCCACACCCACTGTGAACAATCCCTTATTGTCCGAATGGGCTCGATACCACATGTTAATAATAATAATAGCAACTTATTTATTTACATACAAATAATAGTGTACGTCTTTAGGGAAAGTGTGTACGGTCCTCATACAAATATACATATATATTATGAAGGATCAGGATCTTTCTCTTTTTAACTTTATACCTCCATCTGCAGAATTATTATAATTAAGGACATACATACATATATATATATATATAAAATATATTCATTGATTATTACCATTTACTACTTACCTGCCAGAAAGCGAAAGGCTAGATTTACTATTACCTTCTCAGCTACACAACCTCTCTCTCTCTCTCTCTTTTACTCAATACATGTGTAATATACATTTTTAAACTTTTTTTCTTAAATTCAAAATTTTCCAGATAAAACAAACAAAAAAACTTGTAGGAAGACCAAACCCCGGGTCTCACCTGCCTTACCTTTTCTCTCTTCTCTTTTCTCTTTTTATCTATTTCTCCTCTCTTTTTGCACTTTTTCCTTTATAAAAGGAGAAAAATTAGCAACCTTGCCAGTCTTTCGCTCGAAAGTGAATAGCCATGTATACAAGAATATATGTGTGCTCAATTTAAATTGTATACAATTAAATTAGGGTTTATTACATTACACTACCTTAATTATGAAATATCAACAACTCGGTACCTTTATTAATTTTTCAGTCAAAAAATCGTTAATGCTGACATGGCACACATGGACCCCACTATTTGGGTCAAGAAGACCAAAAACACATTGTTGAGCGAAGCTATGAAAATGTTGGAGAGAGACATAAAGGGTTTGAACCAGACTAAAGTGAGTACTGAGTTGCAAGTGTTTTACAATTGGGTGAGTTAAAACTAACTATGGAGCAGTTGTTTTATTTTTTATTTATTTTGTAAAGTCAAATAGTAAAATTTGTTTGTGTCACATCAATTAGTGAGATTTTGCCATTGATATACTTTAATGCAACTTTTTAAATTTAAAATACTAAATTAAAAAGTAGTGTATAATTAATATACGTAATTATAATTAACCTATTAAATTATATTGAGAGAAAGATACACTAGCTTTAGTGATCTTGTTAAAAAATGTTATCTTGTTGCCTATACCAAAGGGAACAAGGTCATCATGATTCATGATCATTGATCACCATCGATCTTCTTTCTTTTTCTCCAAATTGATATATAAATATAAATATATATATATATAACTGGCTCATATATCTATGCTTTTTGCAACAAAGGATATAATATATATAATAGGTACCCAGCGTGCATTGACTATGGAACATCTACTAATCTGGTCCCTACCCTTAAAATAATTTCAAATCCAAATGATATAGAGCTTAGATGATAACGATGTTATTGTTTGTTAGTTGGGTTACTCGTTACCCAAATTTAGAACTGGACTTAAGTATTTTAACATTTACAGTTGGCCCTTTTCTTTTCCAGGTTCCATGTTTGTTTCTACTTCCAACCACGGTTATAGATACGATTGTAATATTTTTACAGTTGCAATAATTTCAATACGATTGTAATTAGGTCCTTTCTATCATCTTTTTTCGTTTTGCTGATTAAAAAATTTTACACGCATCACGAGGAAGGCACGTGATACCGATTTGTTTTTGTCTAAGTGGACAGATGAATCCAATTTAGCGCTTACAAGGAAAATTCGAGATGCCATGTAAAATTTTTTAATCAGCATAACAATCGAAAATGACAGAAAAGACCTAATTGCAATCTTATGTAAAGTACTGGATTAAAAATGTCAAAATTAAAATAACAAAAATGAAAGTGATAACTTAATCAAAGTATAGGGATTAAAAATGCACTTTAGCCTATAATTAATTAACACAATTAATATATGCCCTTTTTTTGTGATTCATTATGTTTAATTTCCTATATTTTCTAATCCATAAGTAGGATTTAATTCAAGAGATCGATGCATCTCTATATAGTACTCTACACGTAGGATCATCATGCATATGATTATAGCCCGGCCACTATATATTTTAATTACATGTAACAAAAAAACAATTAACAAAGTAATAAACAGAAATGCTCAAGATTTTAGAGACCAGAGATTCTTTGGCCTAGCAAACACAAACAAAACGTGAGAGATTTCCTTTTATATACTGATAAAATTTGATGGGGACAAATTTGAATTTTTCTACACGTAGCTTATACCAAACATAGCAAATTATATTTAAATTAATAAAATATTTTAATATCACATAATGATTATTGTAAATTTTCTTTTTTCAAAAAAGTCAATGAGCTTTGAAATTTTATAGTTATTTTCTTCATTAAGCTCAATCCACTTGCTGATGTCATGTATTTTGGTGCGTTATAAAATTTTAATTTTTCCATTCCGTTTTTATCATTACTTATAAGTGTAAAATTACGACTAGCCCTTGATTTGTTTTAGGATATATAAATGGAGTTTAGGGTATATATATAAATGGGGTTTATGATTTAAAATTAGGGTTTTGAAACTTATGGCTTATGATTTAGGTCTCGGATTTTGGATAGAGTCTAATCTAAATCCGAAAGCTAAATCCCAAACCATTTTACTGTGTAGTAGTTAAAGACAAACCTCATACTAATTTAAATCGATCTACATAGTAAGGTATGTTTATTACTCTTTGTAATTTATCTTTTTTCATTTTGGTCAATGGTGACTAAAAAATTATGAAAAACTGTACTGATGGATTTATGATTTTAAAAACCTTTATTGACATATTTATAATTGTCCTTGTAGAAATATATAATAAGATGATTGCATCTACTATCTTTCACATTAATATATATATATATATATATATAAGGCATTTATTGGTCCCGCTGACTTGGTTTGAAATTTTTTCCATGCAAAAAATATTAATGTCGGCATATGACTCATATATATATACACACGACTCAATGCCTCGAATAGAATTAATGTCACAACCCAAAATGTATAACACAATGTACAAAAGAAAAGGCCCATGTTGCAGCTTGCAGGCACTCCGGATAGGGTTATGGATTAATTAGGTCCATATATATACCATCATTTTTTGTTTTTTTCCTTCATCTTTGAAGGGTTTCAATAATTGTTTTAATTTTTTTAAGCAAGTACTTAAATTTTAGTGACCATGGACATTCATGCACAACTGGACATGTGCAGAGTAAAAAAAGAAAATACAAATGCTTTTGGATCCATTTAAATTCTTGGGCATATATCGATCCCAATCACTCATCTAGATATGCATTTGCTTCTTTTTTTCCTTTTATTTTTGTCAAGAAAAGATTTCAATAAACCAACAAACAAAACCACAAGCTATATATATATGCATGATTGCATATGCTATGTATGCTTTTTGGGGTCCTTGGTAAACTAATCCCTCCCAAAGTGGAATCAATATATGGACAGTGTTGAATGTTGATTGTTCTGATGCAGTCCTGTTTTCATTGTAACAGACAAGACACACAGACAAACATGCACACAAAGATATTACCAATTTGGTGAATGCATTTCTGTCATGGCAAAAGCATATATACATAAAGGCTATAAGTATATATATATGTATATATATATATACCACCATTAATTCACATATAACCTGAAAGAAAAAAAGTGAAAACATGAGCGGGAAGCTGTTGCACAGTTTTGTGTTTGTTTCTAGCTTTGTCTGCTGTGGCCCAGCTCTGGGTCTCTGCCAAACTGTATTAATTACTTTAGGTTGTTTTTTCACGTGGGCTTTGGCCCAGCCCAAGTTGCTGTAGCACAAGTTAGGTATATTGTATTTTTCTGTTCTAAACTTGACCCCTCTTGATTGTCCGAATCAGGCAAGAATCACACCCCCACTGAAAAGGAAAGCTACTCAAGTCCAACCTGGTGGCAGCTCCATGCATGCTGCTACAGCGCTGCTGCCTTCTTTCTCTACTCTTCTTTATTACACTACACTTAGATCCCATCGGCTCATTGTAAACCATTGATTGTCGAAATGTATATTATGGGGTTGATTTTGAAGAGGAATGTTAGTAATTGTCTATATACTTTTCACACTATATTTTCTAGGGATGAGAATGGGTCGGTTTTTACCAAACAACTGACCCAGTATTAACCCATTTTTTTGGTCAATATGCAACTGACAACCTACGTACCCAACAAAGTAACTAGGTTTTATTGTTCTAACTGACTCGTATAGAGGCCAGTTAGTTGGCGGTTGCTAAATTTTGAAAAAAGTCGGTTGCCCGACCTAACCCGAGCAACTGACATTTAACTGCAATGAGAATTATGTGTGTGTGTGTTAATCAATTCATTCATTTTCCAAGCAAAAAGATTAAGTCATACACAACAAAAAAGTAACCGTTGGGAGTTTCTCTATTCTCTTTCCTCTCCCTCACTCCGGTTTCCTTTTCTAGTGTGTGTCTTGTCGTCTGGCTTCCAACGATAAGAAGGGACTCAATCTCCTCGTCTTCTCCTCCTTCTTCTTCCCCTGGACTCCTATCATCCATCTGAGCCTTCACCGTGACAGAAAGCTAAAGATCTATTTTTTTCGGCCTCGTTGCAGCCTTGGACCACCATCGAACGACTCCCAACATAGAGCTAAGCACGTCCATGCCCTTCCTTTACCCAAACAACCACCCTAGATGGAGATCGAAACGAAGCCAGGAAGCTCAGCCTTTTCCGATGACGTTTTCGACGAATTCAATGACGATTGGCCGCAACCTAAGTATCAATTTTGGCCTTCTCCTTGTGCTCTTGCTGCTGATTAGGTTTTGATTGAGCTGGAATTGTTTAGAACAGAAGACCTTAAATTGAACACACCTCTACAAGCTTTCTCGTGTGTGACATGGGTAGACATTACATTTTTTACTAGGTTTTGATTGGACTTTCAATTGACTGTATGCATGCCTAACATTGTAGCTTGATGATTGATGCAAGAATAAAATGAGTGAATTGTTGATGCAAAAATCTGTTGATGACCTTTGCACACAACTTAAATGCGGGTTGTTGGTGACGTGGCGAGTTGAGTGACCGAGTGGACGATCCAAGCGCGTCAATCGATTATTTCTGAGTTTCTTTCTGCACAATGAACGGAAAAGAGCACCGCTACCGGCCGAAGGTACTCCGATGGCAAAGTCAGAGAGATGCAAGAAGGAAGATGAAAGGAGTGCCGAAGAACACAGCAAGAACTTTGGAGGAAGATGAGGGAAAAGAGGTAGAGTTTTTGGGTAAGTTTTTTCAGGGCTTTGGCTAGTTTTCTCAGAATTCTCTGTCTCCCTTTTCTTTGTGGTTTTGCTCTTACTTATAGGCAAAGGGATTAGGATATTTTGGCTGAATTGTAGGTGTGATCATGGCTGATCATAGACTTCAGAGGCTATGCTTGCAGAACAGGCTGGATTACTGATAGATTTCTCATTTAATGCAGGAGGGATGGCTGTTGAAGGGCTGGAAGTCGCATGCATTTAATGGAAAGCAAGGCAGAGTTGGTAAGCCATAAATGCAAAGCATAAAGTTACCTTCGGAGTGTCAGGCGCAATAACTGCCATCTGGGTTTGTGCTCGGCTCGGAAGAGGATGAGTTGAGAATGACCAATCCGATCTGAGTGAGGCTTCCAAAGGTGTCGACCGCGCGGGCATTTGGTCCTTCCAGGCAGAGTTCGGATCGGAAGGCGATTGATTCGGATCCGAACAAAGAAAGATAACACGGTGGCTGAATAGGTCGTTGGTTCAAGAAAGACATCCGGACGTACACCGATCCGAACGGAGCATCCGATCCGAATAACCGGTGTGTCACAGGCCTTGCCTCTGACGATGACCTTTGATAAAATCAATTCGGATCGGGTCAGGTAACACGATCCGATCCGAAGGAGTTGTGTTGATGGGCCGTTGATAGAAGGCAGTGAGACGGAAGTCGAATTCGAAACCCCACATGGCCCGAGTTGTTGACCGTTGACTCGAATGGGGGTGTTAACCCCAAACATGAATTGTTTAATTTGTAAACCTCTTTCTTGCTTTGTTGGAGTGCTTGGGGAGAGAGAGAACAACCCACAAAAGAAAAAAAAAGTCAGGCCAACCCACAACCGACTCGACATCAACCAACAAAGTCGGTTGCCACCCAACAACTAACTCACAAAAGTCGAGTCGGTTGGTGGTTTTGCGAATTCATCAAACTCGATTGGTCGAGTAGGTCAGTTATTTGCCCGACAATTGCCTGACTCGACCTATTAATTGCACCCCTAAATTATTTTATCTTCTCATGTGCATTATGCAGTATAGTTTTATGATTAGAAAAATTTACTTTGTAGATTATCATTTAAAGATCATCTCATTAAAAAGTTAACTAAATAAATAAAAAGTTAGTCATTTAATTTTAATCAAATAAATAGTACAAAACTATATACTAAAAAGTTTCTAAAAGCTTTGAGAAAGACTAAGAAGTGAGCATATACATTTACATTTTCTTTTTTTACTCATAAGGACAAAAACACGTTGACGGACTTGCGTCTGAATTTTAGCAAAACAGTGATGAGCACTCGATATTGTTCACGGAGCGCTCAACTATTGCAGTGCAGGAACAATTTCAAGTGCTACTGTAGTGCAAAATTATTTGTTATTTTCTACATTTTTTTTATAATTGTTTTTTGTTTATAGGTCTTAATTTGAGTGGTTTTAGGTATTATTTAGTATTTTTTAGGGAATTTATGAAATTAATCTTTAGAATTTTGAGTTTTTTTTCAAAGGATATTTAAGTGTAACTGTAAAAAATGCTCAAAAAAATTCTTTGGCAATGCATTGCCGAGTGGTCGATGTATGGTGGTATTTTGAGTGAATTACATAAGTAGGGAAATATAGAAAGAAGAATGTAGGTAGTATTTCTCAATAAATGATTCAAAATCAGGTAATACGTGAAACAATGTCCATGTAATTCTTTCTTGAGTAGGTACCACGTAACCATCCTTATTAAGTTATTAGAAAAGGAAAGCTGAGACATAGGGTCAATTTTTGTAATAATGGTGCACACAAATTTGACAATCCACACAATTTTGCTAATTAAGGAACTAACTTAATTTTATGTCGTATTCGAGGTTTTTTCGAATAAAAAAATAGAAGGGATTTCCAAAAAGGCAAATGTCTTATAACAATGAAACTAGACCAAATAAGTTGTCTCCTAAACCCAACTATGCTGCTAGAATTCTCTAAGCTTCTAATTACTCCAACCATTGATTTATTTTTCATTCAATCCTTTTTAAGCAAACCAAATAGTTCTGGATTATTCTTGTGTGGAACATTGTGGCTCCACCATTAGAATTTTGAGACTTAATAAAGGTGTTGAATATAATATGAGGTTGACTTGTGGGCCTACCTGAAAACTTTCCATTATTATTTTTTGTTGGTCACATTCCACGAACATATGGGCTTTGCCTTACATATGTTGGGCATGATATTGTTTTTTTGGCCCACTATTCCTCTAAAGCTCTAAACTCTAAAATCAGAAGGTTTTTAAAATTTTATGCAAATAGGGTTCACACAATATTCATAGAGGTTTTCAATGTCAATTAATACAACTTACAAACATATATATATATCTATACTTATTGTTTGAGTGACAACTAATTACAAGTTGCATAGAATTAATAGATGAACTTGAACATGATCGTTACACGTACAGTAGTTTATTTGCCACGTACATACATCTTGATGGGTAGATTAATTATTCTGCAATCCCAAATTAAGTCAAAGCATCCACCCAGGAATGAACCCATTAACATGATTTTGGCTTGGATGTCCAACATTCATTTGGTGATCATCTGAACCCAATGGAGTGTATCTGTATATACCCAATAATAATATAATTAATAAATGAGACATCGGATAATGCTTTTGGGACTTTTCTAACTGATCATATTTAGCTGATCATACATCAACTGACACCTTAAATAGTCAGCTAAATATGGTCAGTATGTTGAGAAGGTCCCAATAGTGTTAATTACTAATTTTGATGAGCTAGCTATAGGGTGAAATGGTAAATTGAAATGAATTCAAAGGTATACCCAATATGATTATGCAAAGGCTGAAAGAAGCCTTCTGATTGGGGATGAATAAGGCGACCATGCTGCATGTTGTGGCCATGGCGGCCAGCTTCCCATGGCAGTCCAAGTGGAGCTTGCTGCTGCTGCTGTTGCTGTTGCTGCTGCTGCACACTAGTTTCTTCCAGCTGCATGCATATAGATACCTGTTAAATACATATATTGGTAGAGGCATTAGAACGCTCATCAATGAACGTTCAAACGTTTAAGGCTCTCTCAGGTGTGAGCGTACGCCTTCAAGTGAACGCTCGCACCTGAAGGCGTATGAGATGTACATTAATTAGTTTGATAGGAAAGCATATAATTGATTCAAGATGCATGGTCATTGTACAATGGCTTTGTTTGTTTACGTACCTTCCTTCTCAAGAATTGATTAGTTTCAACAAGCATTTGTTCCTGCAAATATATATACCCAACATTATATAATAAAAGGCAAGCCAGCCAGCCAGCCACTTTATAATGTATTACATTGAGGCAAAGGCATGCTTTGTGGAGCAGCGCCTACTTACCCTGTTTTGAAGATCAGAAAGCTGATCGAGCATAAACTGAGTCTGATCGAATTACATGCATGTGGACAAAAAGAAAATACATATATAAGCAAATTATATCATAAGTGAGCTATCAAAAGTGCAAAACTTTTTATAAAAAAATTGTAAATGTGATTCCGTTCATCAGAAGAAGACAACCTAATTAATACACCCATGTCTAACATTAATTTTTACATATGCATGTATAGTGTGTGCATGCATGTTAACTTTTATACATAAAAAATTTTATTTATTTGATCGATGTTATCAATTATCATTGCTTTAATATTGAAATTAATGGTATAAATTACTAGTGCAGGTCAACACAAACAAGTCAAGCTATAAGGAGCAGTTAGATCATGGTAGAGTGTAACTGTGTAAGTTTGCTTAATTAGGTGTCAGCTAGGCTTAGTTAGGTTGGCAATTTGCCATTGATATTCAGCCACTTGTATCTACAAGAAGACATTAGCTGAAATTGATTATTGTGGGGAAATATGTGAAACATGGAAAACTTTCTGAAGCACCATATATATATATGCCATTGCATTATTTTGCTTTTTGGTTTTTTGTTTGTTTTTATAGGATTGAATCCTGCAATCATATCCTATGTTATAGATTCCATATGTTGGGCTTTAATGATGGAGAGAGGTTCATTTGTAAAGGGAGTGTTTGAATATTCCTAGCAGTTGTAACTTTTCAAGAATAGTAGTAAGCCAACAAACTTTATCAAATATACATTACACACCTTAGTTGACCTAATTTGCTTCAAGGATGACTCTAGTTGATACTCAAGCTGCTCAAGCTCCTTTGTGTTCAGAGGCCCCAACTCTTCACCGAGAAGGTTTCTGCAGCATGCATGTCAAATATGAAGGAATGTAGGCATATATATCAATCATCGATCTTGTTATAAGTAATATTATGTATATAAAGTTGACAATATATGTAAATCGACGTACTAGAACTCAGCTCTAACACAATATTGCAATATTATTACCTCTGAGATCGTTGGAGGACCTCCACTCTTGCTTTCAGCTTCAAATATTCCTGATAGTGGTTCTGCTTGTGGACAAATTAAATGGCAATATAATTTCTTCATTATAAGCTCAACCATTCTTCATTCTAGATCGACTACTTCCCAACAAAGTAAAATACTGCATGCTATATATGTATAGTGAATAAAAATACAAGTTTACATGAATTTTGTACACCAACAAATATATATAATGAAGGAACTGACTAATTACTTTTGATAGTTTAAGGTGTGTGAATATATATATCTGTTGGATTTTTCCATAATATGATGGATATATGTTGGGCTGAGCTAATATACCTGAGTATCGTTGGCAGGTCGGTTGGATTCCAGGGAACCGTAACTGCACCTTTGGTATTTTTCAAGTGTTTTCATCATGCTAATTACAACAAGGTCATGATCGATCAACAATTGAACTAATAGCAATTATAAGACTACATATATGCATTTAATCATCAAACAAATTGAATGTCAAAACTAAACTACTTTTATAATTATATTCTCATTACCATGCTAATTAACAGGTATTAATTCCATTATACTAGATCATTGAAGCCATAAGATCTATCACATTCTAGACTCCACAAAAGAAAAAGGGGAACATATTTACCCAATTATATAATATGCTCTAAAACCATGGGCTTTGATACCATGATAAAGCCCCACATGTCAAACCCTCCCTTAAAAAAAGAGAATTTCAAAGGTTTATATATTATACAAACCAACGGTATCCTAACAATGTGAGATATTTAACGATGATTGTACCTTGAATTTCATACTGACTTGCCTCATCACCATATCCTTAATATACTTAACTATTTAGGCTTTTGGGTCAACTTATTTGATCAAATTGATATAGAGAAAATTTATATTTTATTTTAGGGCTTCTGCCTTTGTTAGAAATTTAGAACAATCATTAGCTCACATTCTAACAACTTCAAGTCTTTTTTGCTTTTATCTTTTGTATAGCCAACAACAACTTCAAATCTTGAGAATAGTGGCAAACCAAACAAGTTTTTAATTATCATGGTTCAAAAGCATGTAGGAAACCCTAAACGCTATCCCTACACTTGCATCTACATGTGAGGAGGAGCATTAGAATATAAAACAACATTGAACCACATATTCTAATAGTTTAAGCTTTAAAAACTTTATTGCTAAACAAACAAATTAACTTTATCACCTAAACTCTTAATATAAGGGAGTCAGATTACAAGTGTCATGCAAATTTGAGAGAAGATAAATCAAATTTTGTGAAGCAGCCATTAATTTGCCTAGAGTTTGTTTTCAAATAAAAAACGACAAAACTCAAGAAAATTTAACAATAAATCTTCAAAATTCTGAGACTAAGGTTCAGATATCATGTAAAATTTAAAGAGAGAAAAGAAGTTGCAATGAATGAAATTATTTTCATTTCATCATCTATATATAATTCTTTAGCACACATAGATACAATAGATCAAGAGTTTTACGACTAACATAAACACATAAGTTAATTAAAGCGAGCATTTTAATTTTGGTTCATATAATTTGACACATAAGTTATGAATAATTAAGGCTTCAACATAAATTGAGATAGATAAATCATAATTTGACACGTTCACTCACAATGAGCTTTGGCACCTTAATTATGAATATATATGGAGTTGAAATTTCTCCTTATAAATTGAGATAATAATAAAAAAAATCACATTTTGACACATTTACTTACAATGAGCTTCCTCTAAGTAAGTAGCTGAGCAAAATTAATTAATGGGGATATAATGATATATATAAATTTAAGACTTCTGATTAGGATTTTTTGTGCTAATTAAGATAATTACTTAAATGTTGTTTCCCTTAGATAAATCTCAGTCTCAGAAAACCAGTAAACGACAATGCTGACAAGTAGTAATCATTGGAAAAGGTAAAAGATAGCTCAACCAGAAGGTCCAGAATAATTTTAAATAATTATGAGCTTAGTTACTATTTTGTAGACCAAAACTTTCTAATCTGGTTCCAAGCAGGTTTTGCATAAATTGGAGCTTTAGAACTTAGAAGTAATTGGCCTTTAATCTTTGACGTACTGAAAATAAATATTTTAACTGATTATCAAAGTACTGCATGCAGCAAACTCCCACAATCAAACATCAAATCAACTGGCAGCGAATCATAACAGTGAACCACTATTATTTATCGGCCTGTCCTTATTTTGAAAATTGACAATTTCTCTGGAATAACTAGAGGAGAAAAAGATCAAATAGTCTGTAACTAGTTTCTTCTTAATTCAACTGGCAGCGAATCATAACAGTGAACCACTATAATTTATCGGCCTGTCCTTATTTTGAAAATTGACAATTTCTCTGGAATAACTAGCGGAGAAAAAAGATCAAATAGTCTGTAACTAGTTTCTTCTTAATTTTTTTTTTCTTTTAAGAAAACATCATGAACCAAAGTTTCTATGATCATGTTGAGTTCCCAAAGAAATAATTAAGAAATATATCAAAATTAAGAAAAAAAAAGTATAGTCAAATTAATAGAAAGAAGAAAAAGAACAATCAATATATTAACCAAATATGTCTCCAAAAGAATACAAAATAGTTGTTTAAATAAAGCTAAAATCCATATTTTATAAGTAGCAAGTTTACTAGAAAGATAAAAAAAGATACTAAATTGATTAGAAAACGATTTAGGAACTACAAGTATCTAATAAATATGCTAAACAAAATCACAACTTTATAAATCCAAATTTTACAAAACCCAAATCTTTAAACATGTGAAATTTTTTTCCTCAAATTAAACTAAATAAGTATAAAATCAAAGATCAAATATCTGAACTCATGTTGGAAAAGACTGTGACCCATCACTAAAACTCAATAAATTTGATTGAAATAAGTTGAAGCTAAGTATGATGTTTTACTGAAATACATAAAATAAAAGAGGAGAAAAGAGTGATCTAAAAACATTATTTTGAAAAAGGAAGAAGCAAATGTTAGATCTTTAATCAAGAGAGGACCCAAAAAAAACCCCTTTTTTCACTTGTAGCAATTCAAAAGATAAACTGAATGATACAAAAAAAGAAAAAAAAAGAAATGGGTTTAAAACACATCTTCTTGCTCATAAAAACCACTGGCATATGACAAAAAAAACTGTATTTACAAAAAGCACAGATTTTGGACCCAGTATATATATTTAAAATCCAAAGTATGTTTATATGCATCCTTAAAATTGAAAATATGTATATATATATATATATATATATAAAGACATATAATACATGTGTATATATAGATATATATATACTGAGAGACAGAGAGAGGGATATACCATAAACTGCTACAGAACTCATAGAGCTTGCCACGGCTAGAGAAAATAATGAGGGCAACCTCAGCGTCACAGAGAACAGAGAGCTCATAAGCTTTCTTGAGCAACCCATTTCTTCTCTTGGCAAAAGTCACTTGCCTGTTGATTTTATTCTCTATCCTCTTCAGCTCAACTCTCCCTCTTCCCATTTCTCAGACTAGCTACTCTTACCCTTTCTAAATCAAACACACACTCTCCCTCTCTCCCTCTCTCTCTCTAGTCTTGGTTAAGATCAGAGGTAGACAAATTTCCTTTAAGAGGATGAGTGTGTTTAGGGTACCAAAAGGGATAAAAAGATGAGTGCAATGTGAAGAAATGGAAACCCCGGAAAAAGGGTTTGTATTATTTGTGTTTGGTTTTATCTTCTCTATAGTACCCCTGAAAACAGATTATTAATTAGATACATGTATTATTATTGTGGATCCATCCATACAAGCTAAGGTCAAGGCTCATTTCCTCACCTTTCACTCTATGACCCAGCTGGTTTTCCACTGTATCATCATCCATACATCCATCCATCCATCCATCCATCCCATCCATCCCATCCATCCATTAACTGACATTTTTATCATTTTCATTTTCATTTTGGTTTTTTTTCTCTTTTTTTTTTTTTTGTTTTATCCTCAGTACCATGTAATGTCTAGGGCACTCAGAGGTTACCTGGTAATGCCTGGTGGACGTCGACCAACAACCTTAACAGTTGCATCCTTTTGGAAGAGCACGTGTCGAGTCCTAGCTACCTCTGTAACACTTTTATTTATGTCAGTCAGATATCATATAATACTACTTTCCTTTTTCCAGGTGATAATTTGTCCTCTGCCTCTGCTTTTCTATTGTTTATGGACATTATTTTTTTTTCTTTCCAACTTTAATTTGCAATTGGTGTTTATTTGAGATGAAGCAAAAAAATTTTGAAGCCCCTTTGAAAATTAATAATAGCTTACATATTTTATAATTAATGTATCATTAGCGACAAATTATTATCTAGTCATTGATCTAATAGTATTTACAGTTTCCCATATTTAATAATTTAATAATACTATTCTTATTTTTTTATACTATCTTACGTATCATTATTGTACTGGCAGGGTATTTTTTTATTTTTAAGATTTTTATTTTTATTTTTTTAGTGTCCAATCTATGAATGCCATGTAAATTACCACGTAAAATGGTATAAAAATATAATAAGTATAGTATTATTGTTAATAATTATAAGTTTAAAAGATTGCACTAAACAATAAAGCATCCTTTTGGACAGCTCTTATACTACTCATGAATTAATGAGAATAATTTATTTTTGGTTAATATTTTTACGTATAAGAAAATTCATGATATTATGTTTAGAGATTGAACAACTAATCTAATTATAAATTAATAAATCACTCTACTAGTAGGAGGCGCCAGCATTCTTATTTTTCGCATAAGTTTTACTATTAAGTTTTGGATGGTACCGTTCAAAACTCAAGAGTTAAAACTTATATATAACCTCAAACGATGATTATATAGTTTAAAATAAAAAACCATATACATTAGAATGTTGAATCTCGTTAAAAATTAGTTAAAAAAATTAGAAAAAACAAAAGACCCTTTATTCAACTTTTATTTTTTAACTAAAGAACATATATATCTATCATCACCAGGATATGCATGTACATAAAACCGAGCATTTGAAACAAATTATTGTATGGCAGGCCATCATCATCATTCATTATCATCACTTTGACTATATATGTTATTATTTATACCTAATTTTTCAAAGTCGACATCAGTTTCTATTGAGGTATATCTGTAAGACTATATATATAACATTAATTGGACTTACATTATCGTCTAATTAACTCAATTAATGAGGTGTCTTTGTCATTTTTTATGCTCATTCCTTAATTATCCTCATTTACACGTAGAATGCATCACAAACATAAATAGCTAGGTTATACTTATGGGTTCCGAATTATTATTTAAACAAATGCATGCAAATGTGAATTATATTTCCTTAATTTCGAGGAAGTTACATATATATGTCACAATATCTAGGTTAAAGGTCACAACTAGTTCCTTTTTGTTTTTATTTAAAACTGAGTAAAAATTGTGGTTTCCCACTTGAGCTATAACACTAAACGTTGTCCTTTTTTTCCTTAAATAATGAAGAAAATTTCACTAACATTATATATATAGTCAAATCTAAATCAATTTAGATTACAAGCAAGTTCTAAATAAAAATAAAAAATAATAAAAAGTGGCAGTTCTGCCACCATCTCCACTTTGAGATCTACATCGTCAAAGAGAGTTCATCAAAGATAGCTCATCAAACATAGCAAAACACACCATCTCCACTAGACCCAACAGCTCATATCTTTATCGGAGCTCGTCAAAGAGAGCTCGCACATCTATTCATCATCCTTCTTGGCACCAAGCTCTTTATCTTCCTCCTTGGATCTTAAGTGTGCAACGATTTGTAGTCTCTAATGGCATCGCTGTACAAGATTGTAAGAGCATAAGATCAAGTAGGAGATGGTGTGTTTCCATATTCTTAAATATATAATTCATATCTATAACTTAGATATGATATGAGGAGAGAGAGAGAGAGAGAGAGGCTAGGGTGAATATGTATAGGATTTTTAGGTGTAAATAAAATATTTATATGATCGAAGGGCATTGTAGATAATTCACATGACAACCGCTTGGGTTAAACAAGTAAGTCAGCCTCCAAAAAAGGCTATTTATTATAGTGAAATTTCCTTAATTATAATTACCTACAAATTATATGAGAAATTACACTAAATAGCATTTTTTGATGCTATGACTTACTTGTTTAGCCTTGAAGAGAAAATTATAACCTTTATAACTATTTTTCTACTTGAAAATAATACAATATAATTCCCTTAATATAAATACTCCTATGAAAGACTAAAATTTGCCATTGTGGCTGCTATTCCCTTCCACCCCAAGTCTCTCTCTCTCTTTCTCCCATCGTAAAAAAAAGCTCATCAAAGAGATCTTGTCAAAGAAAGCTTATCAAAGAGAGCTCGTCAAAGATAGCTCGTCAAAGAGAGTCATCAAAGATAGTTCATCAAAGAGAGCTCATCAAAGAAAGCTCATCAAAGAGAGCTCGTCCAAGAGAGTTCATCAAAGGGAGCTCATCAAAGAGAATTAGACAAAGAAAGCTCATCAAACAAAGCAAAAGACACACCATCTCCGCTAGACCCAACAGCTCATATCTTCACCAGAACTCCTCAAAGCAAGCTCGCCCATCTATTCATCATCCTTCTTGGCACCAATCTCTTCATCTTCATCCTTGGAGATTTTTAGTCTCTGACAGTGTCGTTGCTTAAGATTGTAAGAGCATAAGTTCAAGTAGAAGATGGTGTGTTTCCATGTTCTTAAATTTGGAATTCATATCTATAGTCCATATTCTTCACGGGGTACCCAAATGCTTAACTGCTCAGATATTTAGCACTCAGACGCTACCACCACTATTTAACCTAACCTCGACCAACACCAAGTGTTGATGCAAAAATCTGCTCAGACCTTTGCAAGCAACTTTGAGGCGGATTTCTACTAACGTGGACGAGCTGATGAGCTGAAAGGTTGATCCAAGCACGTCAGTTCGCTGGTTTTGGACTTCTTCCTGCAATCTGATCAGAAAAGAGCACCGGTGTAGTACCAGCCGAAGACATTCTGATGGCAAAGTCAGAAAGATGCAGGGGAGAAGATGCAAGGGTGAATGATGAACATAGCAAGAACTTGGGAGGAAGATGAAGGAAAAGAGGTAAAAATCTTTGAGTTTATTTCTTCAGAGCTTGGGCAAGTATTTTCTCCGAATTTCTGTGTCCCTCTCTCTTCTGAACATACCCTTATTTATAGGCCAAGGGTATAAGATATTCCTTGTGGGTATGTAGGGGTAATCATGGTGCATTGTAGGTATTTAAATGCTAGGTTTATGACAGATTAGGTGGCTGACAGACTCCTTACTTAATGCAGCAGAGGTGATTACTAAATGGCTGGAAGTCACTGGCATTAAATTGAAGTGAGACAAAAGTGACTGAGTAATAAATGCAAAGCATAAATGTATCTTCGGTGTGTCAGGCGTAATAACTACTCCTGTGGGTATGCTTGGCTTGGAAAGGGATGAGTCGAAGAGGGTCGATCCGCTCCGAGCAAGGCTTTGAATTGCAGTGAACCCATGCAGGCGTTGGTCCTTCCAAATAGTGCTCGGCTCAGAAGAGGCAATGGCTTCCGATCCGAACACAAAGAGGATAAGATGGTGGTTAGAAGATCACCGGTTGAAGGAGAATACTCGGAAATATTTCGATCCGAACAAAGGATCCGATCTGGACAATCGGTGAATTGTTGGCCTTTGCTTCTTCGGAGAGGGACCTTGGTTCATCCCGTTCGGCTCAGATCAAGCAATGGGATCCGATCCAGAATAGTCGTTTTGCTGGACTGTTTGACTCGAGTAGTGAGGTTGAACTTCGGATTTAAGGCTCCACGTGGCTTCAAGATGTTGACCATTGACTTCAGAGGGGGCGTTATCCCCAAACACCAAGCTCGCACATATCTCAGATAGACTCGACCAACATCACCTAAGGATGGGCATTAAAACTGAGAAAACAGAAACAATCTCATTTCATGCCGTTCTGTCCTTATTTGTCCCAACCAAAATTTTCTTTTCGAATTCTGACTCGATACCAAACCAAACTCAAATGGGATAGGATTGGTCCAGACAGTTAAAACCTGGTTCGTCTTGAATTGAACCGAACTGAGGATTAGACAACCAAATTCAGATGATTTTGAATATCCAAGATGCCCATCAACGTTTCAAGTGACTGAATGTCAATCCTAGCCTATACCTTGTCTTTCTTCCTTGTTATAAGAGATACAAATTGTCATGGTTATGATCACATGAATTTGTTAAAGCAGTAAGACCTTATGAAAAGAGGCTGAATCAGTCTGCATATGTTGCAAATTTGGCTCCAAAGCTTAATCATGACCAAGAGGTGAAAAGAAAGATTATTCAAAGGAGCTTATCAATCACAAAAGACATGTATTCAAGTGTTGCAAAACATATAGTAATTAAGAAAAATTAATAAAGTACAAAACCAGTCATAGTTTGAAAGAGAATTTGGTAGTTAGTCGAATAAAAAACTACATGAAGAATTCATATGATTGGAGAATAAATAAGCAACGAATGTGTTAACCAAAAACTATATTAATGAAAAAAAGGATAAATATATATGAAATAGAGCTATGTTCATGGGAATTTATTCTTGTAATAAAGGAAATATATAAATATATATATGTGGTATACATACACATATAATGCATTGTCCAACTTGTACTACATGCTGTGTTTGTTTAATGAGTTAATTACTCTAGGATGCATGACAAGCATCCTATTTAACCTCTACTACACCTATTATTTAAATTTAACAATAAGGTCCCATTTTTATGCTAACTATCAAATCTGCAACGTACTAAAGGATGAGTTAGAGACGTGTTCTCCCAAAACACACAAGGACATGAACAAATCCAAGTGTAGATCTCATGAGAAATATTAATGGGACCCGCCTGAAATAAAACCCAAGCCAAGCTAGCTGCAAATTCAATGATCATATCATGGCCACATGAACCGTCCATAGCTAAAAAGAGATTCATATATTTGCATCACATATTAAAAATGTAAAAAGCATATATTGTCAATGAACATCAAATTTTCATAGCCGAATTTCGAAAACCAACTTTTGAATTCGCTAGCTTCCACTGTCTAGTACTAGCTAGTCGATATGGGAATTAATTTGCATATCATGTCTAAGTGTTCTTCTTATTTTTCTCTTTTTTATTATAAATAAGTAATTTATCTATTACTTCTTTATAATTAAACTGAAATTAAGAGCGAAACTGAAACTGTGGGTGAAACTCAAATTGAAACTGAAAGTGAGAGTTCTTAAAAACTAAAACTAAGAGCTTTCCATAACTGAAACTGAGAGTGCAATTGAAACTGAGGGTAGAACTAAAACTGAAATTGAAACTTTGTGATTGTGGGTGGGTTGATGTTACTTAGAAA